>CH003250.1:139069-213076 GCA_000149265.1 Ciona savignyi
TTTCCCATTTCATTTCGTAGAGTTGTTTCTTCCACTGGTCTTGCTACTACCCTGATGTCAGTTATGTACGTCATCTCTCTGTGGACGTCATAGTGAATTAGATTTAACATTCTTGATTTTTATGTGTGATGCAAGTATAAAACATTTGGGATATTTATGTGTGAAACAATTGTATAACATTTGTGGTATTTATGTGTGGAGCAATTATATAACATTTGTTTTTTTATGTTTGTAGCAATTATATAACATTTGTGATTTTTTATGTGTGGTGCAATTATATAACATTTGTGGTATTTATGTGTGGAGCAATTATATAACATTTGTGGTATTTATGTGTGGAGCAATTATATAACATTTGTGGTATTTATGTGTGTAGCAATTATTCAACATTTGTTTTTTTTATGTGTGTAGCAATTATATAACATTTGTGATTTTTTATGTGTGCCGCAATTATATTACAACTTATATTATACCGTAAGATTTGCGAGAGCAACATGTCTGCTTCAAAATCTGTATCAACACGAAGCCAATAAAATGAGTCGCTGCCGAGTTCGGTAGATATCTATTGAAAAAAATATGGGTGAGTATGGTTGGGTTGGTCTTTTATGTCAACCGTGTTATAGGCGAAGTGTCCGTAGTATTTAACCTGTGGCATGAATGCAGTTTACAAGAAAATAGCAAAGACACAAGTTTGGTCCGACCGATTGACATGGACCGATTGACTTGGACCGATTGGTACATCGTCTTTTAGTCTACAGACTCGAAACTGGTCTATAGCTAGTTGGTTTTCTCCTTGGGCAAGGCAGTTAACAGACATTGGCTGAACACAGTGGAATGGTGAGTTCTGCCAAATTAAAGGAACGTCTCAATCACACACACACTGCAATAGCTTGGTCAAACCGACTGTGGGCGCGAGGTGATCTGACGATGGCCCGTGTGTTAACCCCCTTGGTTTTCCCATTAAAGGAGAAGCATGGATATCCTATCCTAACCTTTAATATAATTGAATTCAGAAGACTAGGAAGTATAGGATTCAGAAAGTACGCTTGAGCCTTTGTTATCAGTGCTTATCAAATGTGCAGAAGTAGGAATAAAAGAAACGGGAAGCGACTATACAAATGGCTTTAAAGTAGACAAGTGAGTTTGAAAATTAATAGAGAAAACAATCAAACCTGATAAAGAAACTTCGGCTGGTAACCTTCCACAGTAATAGCAGAGACTGGAACGCAGGAATCTCTAACATCTCGACACCGTCTTTTGTATTCTTTGATTAGTACTTGGGCATTGCAAATGCCTTGACGTGTTTCACCATCCGTGAAAAGAGTGATTGAATCTCGGGCGGGAACACGTTCTCTGTTTTAGAAGGTAAGTTAAAAACTGCACAGTAAACATATAGCACAATGTTATATTGGATATTGTCACATTATCTTTGTCCAGAGTTGGGTTACTGCAGCTTTAACTATGTTTTGAATATACTAGGAAAGCAACCTAGTGCTTAACCAATTAAACTAGGTTAAGGCGACGTCCGCTAAGTAGTATTTACCTTAATTAGTGGCCGGGTGCGACAGAAGATGGGGAATATATAACAGTGTTTCATTAACTATACTCACAAGATGGCGTCCAGTGCTTTAAATAAACCAACACTGATGTCAGTCATTCCACTAGCTGTAAGAGTATCGACGGCTCTTCTGGCTGCCTCCTGAATATTTTATGCAAGGAAATTATTAAGAGATTCACAACGACATGTAATGTGTTCGAACCTTTCCTTCTGGTGACATTTGAGTGAGGTTTAGTTTGATATCAGCCGTTGCGTTGAATGTGACAATTGCCAACCAAGCGGATTCCGCTGTTTTCTCTATGAACATCTCTGCAAATGTCTGCAAGCAAAAAGATTACGTAAAATAGTATATTTTGGGAATAATCGTACTTTCATTCTCTCCAGCAGACTGCAGGTTTGCCCGTGAGCGACCTCGTTCATGCTTCCACTCACATCAATAACCAACACGTAGCGGTGCTCGATTTGTTTTTCTTCGGTGCCGTGCGCTTCCATTTCCATTAGCACGTTGATTTCCTATTTGATTGAAATAAAATGCTACAAAGAGGATACTTTTTTGGAAAGTTTTTGAAAAATGCACTGGCAGACATAGACTGAAACCAGTGAATTAATGGGTTCCATCAAAGTTTAAAGAAGCTCTTAGATATAGACAACACGCTGCAGTACCTTTTGTAACCCGATACTGGGTGTGAGCTAATGCGACGATTTCGCGAATGAGAACGCTCCCTTACGTAATAATCTAATGATTGACCGTGTGATAACGCACCAAATATCCGCCTATATCTTACCCGAGTTTTTTCCATTCTGCAAAAATATTTTGTTTTTAGAAGATTTTGACTTGTTCGGTCTGATGGCTCTCTGCTGGCATGCGCATTATCTTCCATTTTTACGATTTAGTTAACCTGCTGTAAATGTTCTTATATTTGACGGCAAATAAGGAAGGAAAAACTGCAAACTAAAATAAGGATTATGATGTTAGGTTAGCTGCTTCAATAAAATGCTCAAATGTCACTCCAAATGTAGTGTCAGCAGTTTTTACCCACCTCAGTACTTATTTTGATCGTACTCTTAGTCATTGTATTTTATTAAGCTTTTTACTGAGTAGCAATGATGGGGATTCCCCGATGTTTGTCATACAAGTTTATAATAGTGTGGTATAACGTCTCGTGTTAGAGTTTTTTAGGTAAAAAATAGAAACTGCACACTACATTAAAATTGTTTATCATACTAGTTTTTAGGACTAGTTTCTACACTTTTGTAGCTCAGTTTCCTTTAGAGGATAGGGATATGAGTAGTATAGTTCTATACTTTACTCACCGTCGAATGGGAAAACCAAGGGCGGTGTAACACACGGGCAATCGTCAGATCACCTGCGCCAAGTCCCTACTAACGTACGGGCTCTACAGGAGCATATTGCAGTGTGTTGTATATGATAGACACGTTCCTTCAATTTGGTAGAACCCGTTAATCCGCTGGGTTCAGGCAATGTCCGTAAAGTGCCTTGCCCAAGGACACCAACCGACTAGCTAGCGACCAGTTTCGCACCTGCAACCTTTCGATTGAAAGGCGACGCACTTAACCGTTAGACCAACGGGCTTATTTCCTCTCCTCTTGTATAATATGTAATTACGTGGGTTCCTGGGTTTAGAACTAGAACCGGTACAAAATTTATAGCAGACATGTGCAACATACGGCCGGTGGGCCGGTCCGTCAAGTGATTTGGACTGGCCCGCAGACTGTATATTCAACCATACACTGTAATTAAGGTATTGTAATTAAGAGAATACTATTTATGTACTAATCCGGCCCACCAAGAACTTTATTTTCCCACATCTGTCCCGCCGACTAAAAAAGTTGCCCACCCCTGATTTATGTTAGAATTATTGGCTGGCAAACCATATAGACAACATTGATTGTGCTTAAATGCTTATAGCGTAAATAATAGACTGCGGTTGCTAATAATTAAAAAATATTTAGGCATAGTTATATCTTTTCTTTTCCGGCAGTTATATTTGTTCTTTTCCGTGACTTCATTATCTACAATTAAAGCAAAATAACCTATGAACATTTATCCGATAAGCAACCTGTTTGATGCTTTCATATAATAAAGGCAATTAGGGCGCTGTTCTTTATGTACAATCCAGGTGTAGCATTTGACCTTTGTGTTGGTTACACCCAAATATGTATACGTAATCTCGGATTTCATATTCGTGGTATGACCTCACAATCGATCCTGACCGCGCTTTGTTTGAAAACCATGGATTTCTATTACACAACAATATAGATTACAAGCCTAATTTGTGTTTTACTATTTAAACCAGGATGAGTTTAAAAGGTTAAATTCATTTAATTAGTAATGCGATACTGATTTCCCATGTCTTTTGAAATATTTCAATGGTTTTGTGACACTTCTAAGTCCGACCTTGTAAAGGGTAATCGTTGTTTTTGTTGTACCTTTTAAAAAGGCAAAGTTAGAACTAGATTTTAATGCTATCAGATTACCATCTTGTGAGTGTTGCACCTGCAGTAATTCGCCAGTACGATGTGTGTATGTTCTTTAAAACTCGGTAGCAATATTTTACCATGCTGTTCTTCAAAGCTGGTCGTGCTTTTCAGACGATTCAATCAGTATATGAATCGCTCGCCCTAACCATTCGGCCACACAACCTTTCTACAGCTGCTCATCGTGCCACACCGACATTATATGCTCTGATATGATATTCATGTTTATCTTTTTGAATGGAAAACCAAGGGGGTTAAAACACGGGCAATCGTCAGATTACCTCGCGACTGCCGTCAGTTTACTGGGGCTAATACAGTTTATTGTTTATGATTTACACTGTGCTTTAATTTGGTAGAACCGATTATTCTACTGGGCTTAAGCAATGATAAGTTCTTTGCCTAAGGACACAAAGCGACCAGTTTCGAATCTGCAACCTTTCGGGTGGAAGGCAACACACTGACCCACCAAGCCAATCAGTCGGACTTACCCCCGTCTAGTTAGATATCTTTGAATATCATTTGGCGCACAAAACAAATTCCCAACCCATTGTTATGGCTCCCATTTGGAAGGATGGGACACATATTGTTTTTGTCCGTTTTTTTCGCCAAACGCTTGACAGACATGGCTTGTTGCCCCGACATCTACCAGAAGGGGTAATGGAATCACAATTAAAGTTTGTCATTTGTTAGACAACATGGTTAAGATATGCAGAACCCAAAATTGTTAAAGGTAAATATAGGGGAATTTCCCTGGGATGTTAAACACCGATGATGCATTTATTTTTCCAAAGAAGTCAGCAGCGCACTTCTCCGTCGCTGCTGTGACTTTAGCGTCAATTTCTTCATTGTAATTTTTAATGGCATCATCTCTTTTACTGTAACTACTCCAGGTACGTTGGTCATCATGTTAATCCTGATTTTTTTTTATTAAATTAAACCTTTCCCTTTTATTAGATATGTCACTCCAAATTCGTCTCCTATTGCAAGGGATATTACAGCTACTGCTAAAGCGGTGGAGATGGTCGGCTGAAGGAGTTTCATAGTAGCCTATATGAACCCCTTCGTAGTAATAATGTTTATTGTAATTAGGCCTAATCTATCGGTTTTGTTGATGCACAAATTAACCCACTACTGACGTATTTGTTTTAAAACATCTTCAGGACACCTTTGTAAGATTCTTTGGATATTGTGCAGACACATCCCTGGACGTAGCCCCAAGATGTGTTAATTACGCCACGAATATTGGTGTAGGCTACAGTCAATTCTCTGTAGTGTGTCATTTCTTTAGGGTCTAAAAGTATAGAATATGATTTTTATGTTATGATGTGATAAGTCGGACAGATTAGCTCTGTGGGTTAGCGAGTTTCGAACCTGTCATCCTCTCGCTAGCTAGTAATTAGTATATATGCGTTGTGTGAAGAGTGAACTCATAGACAATCCAATGTGCAGCTCGAGAAAGACCGCAAGGCAGCCATTTCAAGCAAGCTTAGCCAACCCCCGGTCAGTAAAACCCAAAAGAAAAGCGCGAGCCCACAAGGTCACTCAGAATGGGTTTTAAAAAATGTGGTAGTTTAGGCTACAAGTGGTTGACAGTCTCTGGTTTAAAAAAAAAACTGTGTGCAAAATATTTACAAACCGCAAATATCATCTTAAAAACCGCCTTTTAGAGAAGTGCTAAAACACGAAAAAAGCAACTCAGAATGTAGATTCTTGTGGGCGACCTGCACTCCGCCCAGAATCACACTAGGGTATGTCTGTCTTCAATCAGCTTAAACGCGCAATTATTTTACTCTCTTTAATGGCAGTTTTCAACTGATTAGCTTGCAGGTAAGTAACGTAAGATTCGGTACAATTCATATTGTCAGCGAGCCTAATACACCCAATATTACCCATGATAATACCGAACATACTGTTAGCTTGAATTACACCTTCGTAAAGTAAGTTATTAATGCTACGTTAAATAAACTCTCGGTCCTCCGGATTAAAACAACGAGATTTAGTGACGATGGGCCTGACGTCCCATGACAGATTGGAGAGTGGGTAACTTCTGCTCGATAAAGACTACCGGGACAGGACGCCGTTATGATTGGCCCGGTGGTGCATGAAAGGCCGCGGTACGATCTGATTACGATTTCGCCTCACCTAATTCCCCATTCGCTTGGCATTGCAAAAAAATTGTTTGTGAGCCGTGGCATTAGTGGCAGTACATATTAAATATCGAATAAAGTGAAGGGCATCGAGCAAAACGGTTTCCTTATAAGACTATAAGCTGCTGCGGAGCGGCGCGCTTTCAAAGCCACCAAAATAGTTTTCCGCACAGTCCCAACACAGTTATCCGCTTATCCATTTCCATGATAGATACTTGATTTGCTTAAAGCAATACCACGTCTCAACAAATAGCTTTTGTATTCGTGTAATGCAAAAGCTATTTGTCTATTGTCGGAGTGGATAAAACCAGGAGTCCCACACAACGCAAACAACTTGTCGAGAGTTTAGTTATAGCCTAAGTTTGTTTAATTGCACTGAATTTGACTTTATTAATAGTTTGTGGTGAATCGATGCTTTCGGGAACTAATATAATTTTTATGTATAATGATCACGTATACTGTTTATAGAACCCGTATGTGAACGACGTATATCTAACATGTCATTTGCGTCGTATTTACGACAACTACACCGCCTTTTGTACTTAAAACGCCAGTGATTATCCCAATTAAAATGGGCGTCGAAATGTCTCCCCACTTTGCTATATATTGCCGTGTATGTAAACGTACAAAATATTGCCACCATTCGCGTTATACTATGCGCTGCATTCTAAGTAATAGAATGCAGCTTACAGAATAAAGTATTACCGTGCGTCTGTAGTCTACTGTCTGAATTATATGCTGTAAGTTATCGGAGTCGGAAATCAGACAAGCACCGACTTCACAAACTGGAAAGGACAGCCTAAAGTGACCTTTTGGTTTAGCGACTAGCGGCCAAATGCGCTTGCCCCGATAAAAGCATAAAGAGAAAAGTAGGGGTGCTAAAAGTTTAAACAAACTTCTTAACTTGGCGCTGTAACACAAGCAGTTTAGTAACTAACAAAAGAAACGTAATGCCGTAAAAAAATTGAAGTTAACCTTAAAGTACAGAACTGAATTTGAACAGGCTATAATAAAACAAAAAACACACGCGCCAGATTGATTAAGTGATACCCATGTTAAAAGAAACGCGTAAGACAAAAATACCATTTTAAGTTCCTTCAGTTTACTTATTTATACACTGGGTTTAGGTAATTTGTGCTACTTAAATGCCTGTTGCACAAAGGCAACTGGAAGGCAAAAAATCCCCCTTGGTATTGTAGCGTTTCAGTACAATTTATTTAATGATGCTCGGTCTATCTCCCCTACCGCCACAATGCAACTACGCAATTGACTTTAAGCAAATGGTGCAAACATAAATACAGAAAATCTGTCAACGAAACAAGGCAATAACGGAAAATCGGCGAGCGTCCAAAAATGCAAAGAATTTAAATCAACGACATAGAAATAAAATAAAACTTTACAGTATTGTACCGGAGATATATAAACAAGAGAGAGATTGGCAATGACGTCATATTTGTTTGTTACGAGTTGTGAAGTTGAAATATCGTCACGGTTGAATAATTAAGGTACCGGTTCCGAATTTGGTTTTAGATTATGTTTTGTCTTATGTCAGTTATACGATGTTTTATATTGTTCAGTACGTATACTCCAATTGTAAAGTATGTTTTTAATGAGCTGGTATATATAGGCTTTTAGTCGAGAGGAGCAAGAAACTAAGATCGCCGCTATTTAAGAATAAAGTACTATTTATTTAGATACCGGTAGCGGTGGTATAGGTTGGTACTAGTCGCTATGATCCGTAATACGTTTAGTAATTTTTACTGCTAATTGGATAGTCCACTCTAATCAGAATATTGAATAGCCTAGTTGGAATGTAAGTGGTTTAAAGTGGACTTTATAAACATTTCTGTGTCATGCATAACAAACTTTTTACAGATATATTATCAGATAATATGCCAGCATCGTATTGCTCCATACCACAATGCAATAGCGCTATTGGAGGAAATTTTAAGGTTTTTACAGTAAATCCATTTGCAAAACAAGAAAACAATTGGCACAACAATGTATTAAAAAAATGTATCCTAAAGTACCGAGATGAAAAAGATCCGAAAGATAATATTGCCATGGTTCTTCACAAAGGAAATGCAGGAATTTGTGAAAGACACTTTAAAGAGGAAGATATTATTGTAAAACCGCCTAGAAATAGGAAATGTCTGAGACCAGGAGCTGTTCCCCTTTTACATTTTCCTCATCGAACTGGTGATCGGCCCATTAAAACTGAAAAGAGACCGATGCCAAATCGACAAGACCCGCAAGTGAATAAGAGTCTAGGTGATGTGATTAAAGCATATGGCAGATTAAAGCGTGGAGGGTGGACCTTGAACCGAAAATGTGAGAAACTGTGGCATTATATTGAATTGGTCAAAGTTACAGAAACAAATACTGTAAAAGTCCTAGTTAACACTGATAATTTAAGTTTTAAGTTTATAATTGATGGTTATCATACAAAAATAAAACCTGAATCTATGCATTATTGCAAACTCACCGACATCTTAACCGATGCCGAAAATATGGCTTCAAACTTATGTCCTGGAGTTCCATTTACGAAGAGTGAATCCGACTGCTATATTTACCACATTCAAAGAAAAGAGAATTTAATGCAAGCTATGTGCCCAGCCTATTCCACAATATATAGGTCAAAGTCTTGCTTAGGAGAAGTTAGAAATGGAAAGGTTTGTTGCGAATGTGAAGTACTTCACCCTGATTTGAACAAGAATTTAATTACATCTCCAGCCAAAGCTTTTTTTAGACCAGATGCCGTTTTACCACTGAAACATCATGCTCCACTTTCCTCATGTTCCAAAGCTCGACTAATTGCTACTGTGAAACAACAGCGCAAGCAATTCAAAGATGTAAATACAGAACTCCGGGTTATTCATAATATGCTAAACACAGAAGAAGGGACCGACATTGGAGCAAACCTTGGTTTAGATGTAACCAGTATTTGTGAAGGTGCTGCTGCCGTTGGTGAATTAACTGAATTCCAGCAAATATTTTGGGACACACAAAAGTCGGTAAATGAAAAAAATTGCAAAAAGCAGTATCACCCAGAAATTGTTCGTTTTTCGCTAAGTCTACATGCCAAAAGTTCTTCAGCTTATGAACAACTTCGAGGAATACTGCGCCTACCTTCCCAGCGACAATTATTTGACTATCGTAATGCTAACGTTAATGAAACTGGAAAAATTAATGAGCATATTATAACGGCCTTATCGCAACAAAGTGAAATGGCTGCGGAGCATGAGCGATTTGTTTATTTAACCTTCGATGAAATGAAAATTAAATCCAACTTGGTCTACAAACAATCTACTGGTGATATTGTTGGATTCACTGATTCAAATGTTCATGAAGCTGGCTCTCCACGAATTGCACAGTACATGCTTGTTGTGTATGTTAAAGGCTGCACAGGTACTATCAGTCGAGCACTTGCATTTTATCCAACAGCAGTTGCCAAGAGTTTTAATCTTATATCCATAATATGGAATGCTGTTGACACTTTGGAAATTCAATGCAAATTAAAAGTAATGGCTATAATCTGCGATGGTAGTGGAAATAATAGAAAATGTTTGGAAATTTTAGGGGACAACACTGAAAAGGTCCGTAATCCATTCTGTGAAGACGGTAGATATATTTATTTGATTTCGGATCCACCCCACACTTTTAAAGACTGCCCGCAACTGCCTTCAATCAAGTGGTACTGGAAAGTCAACAAGACTGATGAAAGACATTGATGGACATTTTGTAACTTGGAAACATTTTACATTAGTTGCTAACACTGATGCAGATAGGGAACTTCATTTTCTACCGAAAATAACAAGAAGTCACACACAGTTAACATCATATTCCAAGATGAGTGTACCGATAGCTGCACAAACCCCTGAGCAGATCTGTTTCATTGGAATTAAAAAAGGCTGGCCATGAAGGAACTGCAAAAATATTGTTTTATGTTTAACAGATTTTTTGATTTGATGAATACGACTTCAAACTACAAAAAACAGAAGAACCCGGATTTGAAACCATATCAAGATCCTAATGACCCTCGTTTACGCTGGCTTGAACATGACTTTTTACCATATTTTACAAACTGGTATAAATTCTTAGAAGCTGACTCCAGCATTCCAAAATTTGTGAAACAAAAAATGTTTATTTCTTATCCCACTTATAAAGGATTGCAGTTAACTGTTCGTGGAATGCTTTCCTTAATTCGACATTTACTTTCCAATGGTTGTCCTTTTGTTTGCACTCGTCGAATCAGCCAAGATGTCTTGGAACACTATTTTGGACAGCAGCGAGGAACTTGGGCGGCGTAGTGACAATCCGGATGTAGCACAATTTCTTTCAAATGATAATATTATTTCGATTAAACGGAAACAGAAAAACATACATGGTTCAAATGTAAGAATCGAAGAGTATAAAAATAATGTCAGCAATGAGCCATTGCCCAAGCGCATGCGGTGATAATCGTGTTGTTTTCCCAGGTTTTGCTTACCTAATCACTGCGTGCCACAAGTAGCAGTGATTGAGGTTGCCTTCCTGGTTCTTGGTATAGATGCATAAAAAAAGGGGGAACCTAGACGACAGGGCAGCACCTTGAGTTTCCTTTAATGAGAAACACGGTGTCTAGGCTTTAAACTAAGACTGCCCTAGAAGATTCCATCACCTTTGACAATGCAGCTGCGACACGTTTTTGTTGTATATTTTTTTTTTTTTTTATGTTATTGTTTAAATACCGTACTACAAAATTGAGTACCGGTATATCATTTTCATATTCCAATTAACAACAGAAGTATAGTAACTATGTGCAAATGTTTGTACCAATACCAATCCTATATTATAACTTCAAATTTATTTATTGACAGCTTCTGTTATAAGCAACATCACAAGTAGGCATATATCAAATAAATAAATGGCAATTAAAACAATAACAGAAATAACAAAATGTATAAAGTTCACTTGATTAAACTTTTTCTTATTCCTTTTTCACCTTTGTTGTTGAGACTTGACTTAATTTTTTTAACATGACTATAGCATCTGATCTTGATATAATACTTAATAATTGCTAAGATTATGTTCTTAACATTTTCCTCGCAAACTTCCGAATCGCTAGAAATTGTAGAAATGGATTGTAAAATATATACATGCTCTAAAGCTGATTTTACCACATTGTCAATATTTATATTAGTTTCTATACTCAAGTTTCTGAAGGATGCCTCAGTAATTTTAAGTACTTCTAATAAAGAATAGGTTATCCCAAACAGAGCTCCAGATCCCTCAATATAATTTCGCTCGAAAACCATGCCTTTGCTCGAATCGTTACTACTTGATGAAAGACAATCAACTATGGCTGGACAACATTTAAAAGCTCCATTCTTTTTCAACTGTCTCAAAATAAACCCACCTTTAAAACAAAGAAAAAAATTAGAAATCTTTATCCCAAATATTTTTTCATACTGGTACCGCACATGATATATTTGTATGGTCGGTTATTCCATACTTAGCATGTCGGCTTTGAACTGAATGGTAGTGGGGTCAAAACCAGCTGCTAGCTACCAGTAGTTGATTTTAGCCTTGGGCAAGGAGGCACAAAACACACTGCAATTAGCTCTGGTAACCCGTAGGTGGACATAAACAATTTTCAAGCTAGAACTATCATAACATGTTCTGTAATGATATAAAGTTACATAAAATACTGGTAATTAAGCATATATGTACAAATTTATTATTACCAATATATTCAATAACTTCAATATCCTTGTCATCTATTTCTGTAATTTTCTTAAGTGGAACCAACTTTTCATTTTGCTGATAAATATAATGGTTATACAATGAATCTCCAACTTGGCGTAACAATCTGGCTGCATTAATCTGACCCAACTCCGGGATGACTTGTTTAGCACTGACTAGGCTTTGTGTGATTCGAGCAGTAAAATTGATTAGCATTTGGTAAATTAGAATAAATATCTTTCAAAAAAGTTAACACTTTACTGTCTGGTGTATATAGTTTTCCAATGTTGTAGGCGGCTGCGGCTATGATTTCTGTTAATTCCGTATCTGATATTGGCTGTAAAAGTGGTGCGGTAGATTTTGATACATTAATAACGTTGGAAACAGATGATGAACTGTTCTCTCTCGTCAAGTTCTATTTCTAAAATAATGGAAAGTTCCCCGTCAGATAAGTTCAATAATGAATCCATACTTTTGCACTTCTTAAAATCCTTGTAAAACTGATAAAAGCGAAAATGACAGATACAGTGTTTTGATTCTTACCTTAATCACAAGCGTGACGAGTTTGGTTTTTATTTTCAAGTTAAACAATGACTATGACGTCATTGCCAATCTCTCTCTTGTTTATATATCTCCGATTGTACACACAGTGCTTTCTCGGTAGAAGCTGCTTGGCATGGCGCAATTCCTAGGAGAGAGTGTTTCATGCGGAACGACAAAATCTTTGTTTATTTTTTTGGGAAGCCGATTCTTCTCTTTTTAAATTTTTCTTCTCGATTTAAGCTGTTTTGCCACTAAAATCATGAAACTGCTTGTCAAATTTCTACTGGTTGGACTAGTACTTTCTGCTACCCCTAGATTTCTTAATTGGTACCACTCTATCACCATCAATAATCCGGATGAAGAATATGACTTTATATTAGGCAAGTGGAAGTATACTATTAGTGAAGGTGCATAGTTAAGGGTGTAAATTTCAACCCTGGATTGCACACTGAACTTTATATTCTTCTTCCATATCCCTATGTTCATGCACATTTTTGTCCAGCGAATATCTGGGTGGGGGGTCAACACTAAAAGGACGGGAAGGGTTCACTAAAACTATATAAATTATTTCTAACCCCTCCCCAAACACTAATTGTAACCCAAGAACCCACAACTAAGGCTAACTAAGCCTAACCATATCACTGCCCCCCCGTAGGCCAAAGATTTTCTAGTTTGAAACTAGATGCTATCTAACTAGCTGTGTTTTTGAGCATGGCAATTAGCGGGCATCGCCCAAATCTAGTGGATCAATCGATCCCCAAAAATTAAAGCAATGTCTCAAACAGGTGCAGCACAATCTAATGGTTCCTCCTGTAACCTTATGGTGAAAAATAAGGTACTTACAATGACCCTCATCAGAATACTCCCTTGGACGGTCGTTAAGTAACCTGATGATTGCCTGTGTGATACGGATCCCTTTACATTCACATCAATAAACCTAAGTACCCTATCTAATTAACTTACTAAAAATGTAATGATAAAATGATATTTAGATCCCTATGACATTTAACAAGTTAAAAAATTGGTTACCAATAACTGTTTCTTAGCATTTACCCTTGTCAGGTCAATATAATGGTCAAGAAAAATATTGTTAAAACTCTTAAGGATTGTTAAAACTAAATATAAATACATAGCGATACCAGTATATTTAAACCAGATTGATTACAATTTTGTTGTAGTTGGCAGCGGTACTTCAGGAAATGTGATTGCTACCAGACTGACCGAATCTTCCAATATAAAGTAAGCATTTAATCACTTGGGGAAAATAATGTCCAATGACATTCAGCTAGTTTAGTGGAAAAAATAATGACACGGACGCTCCACAAAGTTTTACCGTTGAATGTTTCCTTCTGTACTAAAAGTACTTATTGATTAATTTTGCATTTAATTAAGAATAATAATTGTTTCCAGCTGTATATGATGCCAAATTTTTGCAGAGTTCTTGTCTTGGAAGCAGGCGACGATGATGCCCCGAACCCTCTTATCTCAGTTCCTATATTGTGTGCTTTGGCACAGAAATCATCAATAGATTGGGAGTACAAAACAATTCCGCAAACACATGCTTGCAAGGGCCTTAAAGAAAAAGTAAGAAAACTTCTAAACAACAATTATATTGAGCATTTTTTTAAGAAAATTACAGTATATTATTATCCTAGATCCTCTAAAACAGTGGACTAAATATAAATTTAAACATACTTTAGCCACGATCAGCATTATGGTACAAGGTAATTGGACTATTGGAAGTAACCAATTACCCTGTTACATGACAACCGTCGCCCTGTGAAAGATCTTTTTCGGTAGTGCTTTTTCTGATTTTACATGAAATGTAAATGTTTACATCCCATGACATACAGAGTAGCTTATGGCCGAGGGGGAAAACGCTTGGAGGAACCAGCAGCATCAACAACATGGTCTTCGCAAGAGGAAGTCGACACGACTACGATGAATGGGAAGATATGGGTGCTGCAGGGTGGGGCTACGATGACGTGCTTCCATACTTTAAAAAGCTTGAGGATGTTTCAAATCTAGGCATGAACAGCGAATACAGGGGGAAAGATGGCCCTTTAAAACTGTCATATTCATATTCTCATCCGGTCACTCATATGTTTGTTGATGCTGCCAGGGAATTAGGTATGTTGGAATGCAGTACCGGTATGTCATAGGTTTTAAATAAGCAAATCTATGCTGCATTAAAAAGAAATTTAATGCTGAGTTTGTATTGAAGCAATTATGCACCAGTGTTCGTCTGGTTTTATGGCAATTTTTTTATTAAAGTCTTCCTAATACGACTTAACTCAACACACAATTTTTTAAAAACAGGTCTTGAAAATAAAGATTACAATGGTAAGAACGGAGAAGGGTTTGGTGTAACTCAGGCCACAATATTGCCAGATGGACAACGAGAAAACTCAGTAACGAGCTTTATACGGCCAGTTATATCCAAAAGGTATTTCCTAAAAATAGATTTAACCTGTATATATATTATGTTTATCCTTGAGGTAGAAAAGGTAACTGAAGGTATTTTTAATTGCATAACTTAGTGTGTTAGAGCTTAAACTTAAAGATTATTGAATCAAAACCAGATGTTGACTGTCTGACTGATCTGTTTTATCCATAACCATAACCCTCAGTGGACGCTACTAAACCAGTGCATTAGTGGTAAAACGTCGTAATCATAAATACCACAGTGAAATAACTCCTTTAAGTTGAAGTAGTTAACCTAACGATTGCATGCATGTTAATATGTCATGTTCTTTTCCATCTTTTCAATCTTTAAGTTATTTGCCCAAGTAGTGACTAATAAGTAGAAAATTTTATTCTTATCACCTACCGGATGACGATCAGACAAGTAATAATAAACTGTAAAAATAACTTTATGCAACATCTTGTCCAGGCGGGATAGACTGCATATTGTTGCAAGAGCTCATGTACATCAAGTTGTGTTTGAGGATGATGGAAACCAGGGGAAAAGGGCATCTGGGGTCGTGTATGTAAGAGATGGTATGGAGTTTAAAGTTCGAGCAACAAAGGAGGTCATAGTGTGCGGAGGTGCTGTTGGAAGTCCTCAACTTCTTATGTTATCCGGAATTGGTCCAAAGGAACATCTAGAATCAAAAGGGGTAAGAAATATTAATGCTACAAGCTTAAAAATATACATGCCATCTCAAAATGGTCTATTAGTTTTAATGATTTGTAAATTTCTTTTGCTTAGATTAAGGTGGTTGCGGATTTACAAGGTGTTGGGTCGAACTTACAAGATCATATTATGATACCTACTACATTTCATGCAAGCAACCTCACTTCATATTTTGCAATGGATTATACAACGGTGTGTACTTATTTTTTACGTAAAACTATTTTTTTGTCTGCTATAGTTTTCTCTTCTATTAATATATTTTCTCCTTAGTAGAATATATGGTGAAAATATCAAAGTAACATCTTTACAATATTTGGTAAACAAGCCACTACCTTTCACTGCAGAGAACTGTCCTCAAAGTCTCATGTTCAAAAACGCTCAATTCACAAGAAGGTGACATTGAACACACCACCCACAACCGTCCGACCGGTTAGTCTGGTGGTTTAGTGATGCCTTGCAACCGAATGGTTGCAGTTACGAAACTGGTCTCTAGCTAGTCTTTGTGTCCTTGAACAAGGCACTTAACGGACATTGCCTGAACCCAACAGATTAATGGGTACTACCAAATTGAAGGAATGTATGTATTATACTCAACACACTGCATTAGCTCCGGTAACCCGAAGGTGAGCGCGGGGTGATCTGACAATTGCCTGTGGGTTCACCCACTTAATTTTCCCATTCACGTGAATAAACATGAATATCCTATAGTTGAACAACAATCTACCACTTAATTACACAACTACTCACAAATTTATGCATTGAGTAACATTTCAATATAACATTAGTTAGTATGGTTAAGTCCATTGTGAAATAGGCAGCAGAAATATAGTATGCCTTTAATAAATAATCATTTCAATATAGTTTTTTAAAATTTTTATCTACAGGTACCTAGAGGTATATTCCCTTATCTTCTTGGATATGGTGGCCCGTTAACTTCCGCGGTTGCTGAAGCGAATGGTTATATTAGATCTCGTTATGCGCAAGTGGAGAGGTAATATATCTTACAAAAATTATGTGTATTTTTTCTTATTTTATTTATGATTGTAAAAATGTATACAGTATATGTAATTTCGCTATAATTCATGTCCTTTTCCTTACAATTGATTGCAAATCATTCATTCTAGGTAGCCACATCTGTTTTCAGTTAGGCTTCGTTTATACTGGCCAACATTATTAACAAATATTATTTTTTATTTCTAAAATTAAGAAATAGTTATCTTCAAAACCAACTTAAAAGGACTAGTTTTTTTAAATAAAGCAACAAATTTTTTTTTTGGAAATAGTAGCTTCTCTGATTACATTGTAGAGTTTAAACACAACATATCAACTTGTATTTGGACAACACTACAACCTGACCTTATGATAGAGATGTTGCAACATCTAAATAGATCTATTACCCTCATTTCAAACAAGAATATAGTTGCACAATGACCATTGTTTCCCATGATGTTTAAAACCAGTCACTTGTTCCACTGGACAAAAGGTGAATTTACTTGAATCAAGTAAATTATTGGTTAAATAAAATCTAAAGCAATCTCTTCTGAATACAAAACTCTGCAATAACTAATAAGCCATTATAAAATGGTTGGCCTATACTTGCCACTGTCTGCACCTGTTGCGTTTTTCCACATTCAGATTAACAAAGTATATCTCTGGTATTATATTTTGCTAATGCAACATTTGTCCTCTAACCTTGTTTCCCTTTCTCTTTGATTACTAAATGTTTCGTCTTCTTTAAGACCAGATATCCAACTTATACTACAAAGTGCAAACTGGGAAGTGTTAACAATGGACATGGTATCTGACGTAATTAACTTGGATGAAAAGGTAAAGGTTGCAATTTCCATGCTCTGCCATTTAATTATTTCTGAAGTGGAATAATTATATCAAACACATTGAAATACTATGCAGGAAAAATTTTAGTAAGAAACAAAACATCCTTAATATATGTTATGATTGTAGAAACAATCATGTGTAGAAAGGATTTTTTTTTAATTTACCAAAAAAAATTTAATCTCTCATCACTCAGGTGATGTTTAAAGCAGTGGTTCTTAAACTTTTTAAGTCGCGTCCCTCTTGAGACTTGTGATTCATGCTCACGTCTCACCTACTCAAAAATCAAATTTATGAAAAATAGAAGGCGAAGCATATAACGATGTGTCGATATAAATAAGACAGCGAAAATTAAAACAGTAACGAATTATAGCCCAGACAAAATTGTTTTTTAAAACTAGGTCACAGATTAATCTATTGGATTAGTTGTAACGAGAAATAAGAGTTTTAACTATAATTAAGAGCTGTTTTTCATCAATATGTCACTGCCATGCTCGCCCCCCCCCCCCTTGAGAAGCTTTCACACCCGCAAGTGGGGCGTGCCCCCTAGTTTAAGAACCACTGGTTTAAAGTGACAGGATTGATTCATCTGTGTAAAAATCAAAATAAAAAATGGGTTTTCGCTTGTTTTAAAATTAAATAATGTACTTTTAAGTGTCTGGAAAAAGAATGATTGTTTACAGTTATTTTAATGTTGCAATGCATTGTCTGCTACTTAAATTTGTATTTCTTTGTACAAAACATTTTTAGACTATGCTCACACCATTTTTTAAAAAATTTAAAAAAAATTATCATTCTTACATCCGCAGCATAATTTAAATATTTAATATCCTTTAGCAAACTCAACGAATGTATGATTGGGCGAAATCACACAACACTAATAGCATAGCACACTTTGCAATATTGGCTGGACTGATTCGTCCATCAAGTGTCGGAACCATTCGGTTGAATACTTCAAACTATCGAGACTATCCCTTGATTGACCCACAGTATTTGACTACTAAAAGAGATGTGGAAATACTCATTGAAGGTGAATTTTTTGAACATGATATTTAAATACATACTCATATCCGCATTTCATATAGGTGGAAACCAAAAACACTGAAAGATTGCCTCATTTCCACAGCAAGGTTACCAGTGCTGTTACAGTGCATATCATATCTTCAGTAATTAATCGTAGCATCTGAATCAACTGAATTAAGGAAACGTCTGTTAGAAATGCCATTATCCAAGGGCAGAACCATGCACCTATCTGAAATGACCTTTTTTCATATCCCCTAGACGGGGGTCTGCATCATTTTAAATTACTTAGCTAGAGAGAAGATCAACCTGATGTCTGTATCAGATAAGACAGATGAGCTGTACAAATAAAGATGACAATGTGATGTTTTGTAAAAATCTTTTGTTTTAGCTATGCGGAAAATTGAAGAGCTCGAAAAGACTGAAGCATTCAAAAAGATTGGTGCTAAAATGGAATTAGATCATTTTGGTTGTGGCAACCAAATATCCCCACGGTAAAATATTATTTAGAGTTTTTTAAATAAAACACAAAACCCAAGAGATTGTTTCACTTTATTTCAATTAATCAATGATTAAAAATAAAATTGTTTTAAGCGTTAAAATTATTATTTGTGTTTTGTGCTTACACTTTGTGACAACTCTATGCACTATGCTTTAAATTATAATTTTTATTTAAACCCAACTATAACTAACAATTTGTTACAACTGTAAGCCAAAAAATGCTTAAATTTTGCATTTACCTATATTTAATTATTCAACTATACACTGGCGTTTCTGAACAACTATCATTTGCCCTTTTTCTCTTTTCTAAGCAGTCATTTTGCTTTTTCACCATTCAAGGTAAAACACCATAATGGGGACGATCTCACTCCAATTCAATATCTGCAGGTCTGACGACTTCTATGAGTGTCTGATCAGATCGATTACACTGACAATCTACCATCCAGTTGGCACGGCGAAGATCGGGTCATCTGATGACATCATGGCCGTTGTTGATCCGAGGCTAAAGTAGGAATTGTTGCATTTAGCCATGTGCTTAAAGGGTGGTAAATGATGGACGGGGTGCAATGTAACTTTACAATGCAAATTTTGTCCATAACTGTGAACTCAAATTTTGGTTAAAATCAATTTAAAACTGTCCAGCCGGTTGGTCTAGCGGTTAAGTGCGTCGCCTTTCAATTGAAAGGTTGCAGGTGCGAAATTGGTCGCTAGCTAGTCGGTTGTGTCCTTGGGCAAGGCATTTTACGGACATTGCCTGAACCCAGCGGATTAATGGGTTCTACCAAATTGAAGGAACGTGTGAATCATACACAACACACTGCAATAGCTCCGGTAACCCGACGGTGGGTCCGAGGTGATCTGACGATTGCCTTGTGTTAACCCCCTTGGTTTTTCCACTCATGTGGATAAAAATGAATATCCTATCCTATCCTATAAAATGTTGCTTTAGTTTTAGTCAAACAATTAATCCACTGGGTTCGAGCAAAGTCATTTCTTCCTCCCTTCCAACCACAGCTTAAACAGTAGTATACATACGATGTTCTATTCTATATTACTCTTTGATATAGGAACGAAAAACACTATGCTTCATAGGGTTTACAAGGTGAAGGGTTTGAGAGTAGCAGACGCCTCAGTAATGCCGAGTATACCATCAGCGAACACACAAGCCGCGTGTTACATGATCGGAGAGAAAGCGGCTGATATGATCAAGCAGGATTGGAGTTTATAAAACATTTTCTTTTCTACCTGACGCAACATCGTATCGTAATTCCTTTTAAATGTATTCCTCAAAAAACTACTGTTTAAACATTCCATATAAACCCGCACTTAATTTGCATTGAATGGGGGCATTACGGGCTATTTTGAAAAACTGCAAAGCGGTTTTCATTAATTCCGCCGTAATTGTATTCTTTTCTTTTCTTATCGCTGTTGTTTTTGCAATCAAAATAACTAAAATCAAATCGAAGGTGAAAGTATTCATTATTTTTTTCAATTAATTATTCTTTCTATTTAGTCTATGCAATGTTTTTTTTTTAATTAAATCTGTGTTTTAATAGTTATCCAACGCGCTGCAAATTACAACATTTAATTAAACCGATTGAGTTTTATTTTTGACTTCTAGCACTTTCCACGTGTGATTCAATTTAGTAAACGCAACATACTGTTCAAAGCTACGCTTTTGAAAAGCCTATTGCACTTCGACAAACAATATATTGTTAAGTTATCCAGTTAATCCGCATTATTAGCGGTTTATCGCATTTCACCGCGGTATGGAACGAAGTAAGTGCAATATGTTGACTTAAAATAGCTCTCTAAGCCGCCACTAAACGTATATAAGGCTCGTCGGCAAGTTAGAACTTGCATATTTGAAATAACAGTCGAGAGCAACTGCAAGTCTACTGTTCTAAATCTGCAAGAGTTTCTCCGGTCTTTCATAGTTTCTTCAAAGCTTGTTCAAGATGTTCGAGAATTTCCGCAACATGAAATCGAACGCGATGCAGCACTTGCTGCCGCCGAACCCATTCAAAGATGACGGACCGAAAATCGTCTACTTCGTCACAGTAACCGTGAGTCCCGTGTGGTATTTCTTAAACCTTTTGGTTAATCTATGTTTAGTTTATGTTTTAAAATTTTAACCTTTTTATTTTAATGAAGCTCAATGTGTTTTTTCTGCTACGGCAAATTGGCTTCATGTAGCTACACCACATACTGTTAGCCGAAAGGCGGCGCAATCGAAACCAGACTCTAAAACGATCTAATAGCGCCATTGCCGTTGAAAAGAGCATAGTACCTTGTTACATTTTTAGCTGACATGTTTGCGTGACTAGCTCTTAATACAACACGTCAAAACGTATCTCGTGAAAAATGTTTACTATAGTTATATCCTTTAAAAACTAACCTAGTGACACTTGGTTTAGACCTGGCTTGGTAAAAGAATGTGGGGTGATATCTTTTCCCATTCACGATAGACATATAATTTAGCTTTTTTGTTTTCAGACCGGGTCTATGAAATTCGCTGGTACCGATTCTAACGTATTTATTGCCATGACCGGGGCAAGCGGCGAAAAGACTAGTCTTACGAAGCTGGACAACTCCTTCCACGATGATTTTGAGCGTGGTAGTGTAGACAAGTTTAAAGTCAAACTGGAAGACATCGGCCAGCCCGTGATACTTACAATAAGTGCGTTCGTTAACTCTTTGGATGTATACGTCTATACTAGTTTAGTGACTGTTTATAATATGGACAAGAACACGTCATTCGCGTTGAAAAAAACTAATCATTAACTTTAAACCATTAACGCATGTTAACATTTGACATTTGTCACGACAGTATAAACTTAATTTAATGAAGCCTAATTCCTACTACATTGTATTGTTGGCAATTGCATACCACAGTCAAACATATGTTACACTACAACCTATTTATGTTCACTTTTAAAAAGTCTATACTAGTAGAACGAATGATAGCTTACGGAATAATATTTTGGCGCCTTCTTTAACTTATTGGCACGACAAACTATTTCAGAGCACGAAGAAGCTGGAATGTTTGCCGATTGGTACGTGACATCAGCCACTGTACAAAAATCGCGAGAAAGCAAAATCCACAGATTTCCAGTAAACATGTGGGTCACCGGAACCGTAGATGTTGCCATAGGAACAGGTTTGTACTGGTTTTAACTGGCCAAACCAAAAATTTACTACCTTCAAAGTAAGGCCCGCGATATTTTAGTGATTGACCATTTGGTCACTATTTGAAACTACTAAGGCCCGCGATATTTTAGTGATTGACCATTTGGCCAGTATTTGTAACTTCTGGGTGATTAAACCAGTCTTTTCCAAAACCACTCGTTATTTAAATTTATATATACACCTACCCGTGTATTTTTGATCAAATTACCAAATGTAAAGGGTCTAAATAAACTATATAAATCATTGAATTTTTGCCCCTGTTTGGTTTGTTTGCATGTCGCATTATTTCTCTCAGCCAAGTTATTCCACCAAGAAGAAAACCCAATATTGTTAACACATCGTCGCCGTGAGTTGGAATTAAAGAAAAGAGACATTCGATGGCGTTCTCCAGAAATTGAAGACGCAAAGGGATTACCTGGTAATTCATTTAAACACAATGCATTTTGTATTACGTACAAAAGAACCTATTTAAGCCAAACAATCCAGATAAAAGAATGCATTCTTATAGACTTATAGAGGGATTTGAATCCATATAGTCTAAGTCCATTGTCTTAAATCTAAAGCTCTCAATTTATCAAAAATACGATTATTTTACCTAGAGGCTGGCTGACTCTTTCGTTAAGTATCGCAATGACGAATTGACCCGTACACCATTGCCGTTCTCGATGTGTTAAATAAGCGCATTGCTTTAACCAAATGTAATTTATGCCCGTGCAGTCATTATCCATTAATAATTATAGGTCGAGATAAAGTAAAAATGCAATTGTTCAGAATCTCATTATAAAATATGCTATATAATATATATACAAACCCACCTTTGCATGTTTATAGGATATATTTTCGGTGATTCATTAGAAGACCTGCCTCGAAATATGAGGTTGGAAGAAACGATGTTAAAAGATTTCGAGGAAACAAAAAAACTGGGAAAGAACAACATTTTGGACAAGTTTCAAGGTTTGATGATGAAGTGTTTAATACCACGAACGCGAGGAGAATATAAACGTTCACTATGTCAATACTAAAAAAAGTGCCAGGAAAAAGAAATAGCAATGAAACTGCACATCGCACATTACAGTTCACAGCAACTTTTAATTGTAAATAAAAAGTAACTTTAGTGTTCTGCTCAACTTTCACCGAACCCTGGCGTAAATTGCAAGTAAATTCTTATCTTAACCAAACTTTGTGGTTCGTTTTTCCCCCTTTCATGGTATTTTAAACACATATCTAAACTATAACGGAATGTATTACTGACATTGGTGACTTATTTAACAGAGGTGGTGGACAAGTGGGATCAATTTGCTGATTTCAAGAATGTTTTTCTTCATCCGAAGATGCCAAAAGTACCCGACTTTCAACAAAAGTAAGCAAACCAGCATCTTAATGTTCCCTTTGTATATTATAGTACTGAACTAACTTGCAAGTAGTAAGTCGAATTTTAAGACTGTGGTTACGATGCATTTCTGAAAAGGGAAATATAACTTGTAATTTTTAAACATTAAAAAAGAAATCTCTCTAACACGGTCCAAACAATAAATGCTACTCCTTTTAGGTTTGTTTTTCATAAGCTGACCCGCGAGCAAACGTTCACTATATAAAACAAACACATTTGCGAGTGTGTGTGTGTGGGAGGGGGCAATAATAATATAAAATGACCCGCATTAATTTTTTCTCCGCACAAAATATAGTTTTCTTCTTTAAATAACTTGTTTCTGAACTGTAAAAGTATGGTAACTTAGTGTAAGGCATAAACGACTTATTTACAGCTGGGAACGCGATGAAGAATTTGGTCGCCAACTACTCAACGGCTGTCATCCCACTGTTTTAAAGAAATGTACTGAGTTGCCCAAGAAGTTTCCAGTTACGAATAAAATGGCGAGTTCTCAGTTAACTCGAGGAGTATCGCTTGAACAAGAGATTAAGGCAAGTAAAATCCCAATAACCGTTGAGTCTGGATGGTCAACGCGACATATTATATATGCATACAGCATACAATAACAGTATTTGCATACAAAAACAAAGCTAGCTATATGGATCCTATTACTGTCGGTCCAAAGCTATGCCCAGTCCAAAACAAGTGTTTTGCTTGGGAGTTTTTATCAACCATCTATCTTCAACGAATTTATGTAACAACTAATCATTTACCTATACATACTTATTTAAATACATTTGTTTATTTTATCAGAACGGTTACGTATACATTATCGACCTTGAGGTCCTTGAAGGCATGCCGTGTGGTCGAAGCCCCGTCAACCAGTCCGCTTACTTCGGTTGCGCCCCGATGTGTTTGCTGTATTTGAACTGTAAGAAGAACTTGGTCCCGATTGCTATACAGCTGTGGCAGCAGCCCGGCGTCAACAACCCGATATGGACCCCGGACGATTCCGACTGCGACTGGATGTTGGCAAAGATCTATTTCAGAAACGCTGAGGCCAACGTCCAACTCGTGAGTTTAATGCAGTGGAATTGTATGGGATAAAAATAACTCAGTTATTTAAACCGATCACTCTAGCCAAATTTGGTAAACTATCCTAGTAAGAAGGGGATTGCGCACTTTAATATCAAACTTTTAAACACTCTAAAACTTAGGTAACTCATATTGTTTTATAGTTAATTACATATAATTTATTACGAGTAAAAATATCGCAACAGCATTTTTTTTCTTTTTTTGTGATAAAGTTTTTTACAGATCTTGGAAAAGTTGTTGCGCACTCATTTTGTTCTGGAACCGTTCTCGCTGGCTGCGCATCGCTGCCTGTCACAATCTCATCCCCTCCTAAAGCTTCTACTTCCCCACCTGCGCTTCGCATGCGCGGGAAGTCTTGTCGCCCGAACTTTACTCATTAACGCTGGAGGCGCGATGGACAAGCTTCTGTCGTTTGGTAAGACATACGTGTGAATAATGACGGCTTGTTCTAAGGCCTATTTATCGAACCCGAATAAATGGATTAGTCAGTACGTAGTCTTTCCGTGGAAGGTTTTAGGTTCAAAACTGGTCGATAGCTAGTTGGTTGTGTCATTTAAAATAGCTCTTAACAAACATTGCTTAAATACCTGGTTTAATGGGTTCTATCACAAATAAAGATAAGTATAAACCATACACAACATACCGCAATACCTTCTGTAACCCTGTCGTGTTCACGTTTTTACATAACCTTGCTTCGAACCCAGTGCCACTGTTTCGTTAGGTCTGTTGTTCGCCGTCTGTATCGCCGACTTTAATCGTTACAGCACATAATGGAAAAAAATTAAAAAATAAGAAAAAAAATAGTTCGTTCAGAAAACCGAAATTTCAGTTTAAATAATGCCGTTCATGTATGGATTAGGGGGAGGCTCTCAAAAGCACATTCTTCGCGAGGCTTGCAAGTCGTTCAAGTACGAAGACCTGAACATCCGCAAGTTGCTCGCAAAGAACGGTACGCATGATCGTAGCAAGTTACCTGGCTACTACTTTCGCGAGGACGCGTTTCTATTTTGGGACTGCTTAGTGAAATACGTCACCAAAGTTGCCAGAACTTTCTATAAGTCAAACGAGGTAAGAAAATCAGTTTTAGTGACGATGTGCTTGTTTCAAATTTCGATTTCATATAGGATGTGACAAAAGACGACGAAATACAAAATTGTCTTCGTGAAATAAGAACAGAAGGGTTCGGTTGGGAAAATGGAAAGGATACATTTGGTGAGCCCTCGTTTATATTGCAATACCGTCTAATAATCGATATTGATACTTGAGGTAATCCGACAACGTTAGCATTCAATTATTATTGTCTATAGGGTTGCCAGAGCAGATTACCAGTATAGAAGAGTTGGTCGAGTTTGCGAGTTGCATCATTTTCACTGCAACATTCCGGAACGCTGGAGTCAGCAACGGCTTGTTTGATATCTGCATGAATGTCCCGAACGCCCCTCTGAACATGGCTTTGCCGCCTCCAACAGAAAAGGGAAAGGTAATACTTGAAGATGGATAGTAAGTGTATTCGTCCATTTGCCTTCTACAATAACCACTATAGATAGCGTTTGATAGACTCCTTTCGCCAACCAGCTTAGAGAGAATATCTAATGGTTCGCGAGGATGTATGCGGGCTAAGCTTTACTCTGTGGTTTTCTTAGCGTAAGCCTTACTTTTTCCCCACAAATTATTCTTTGCATTACCTGAATACATGCTTCGTAATAACCAATTAGATGCAAATGATTTAATCACCATCACTGACAGGGCACACATGAAATGATTCTTCAAAGTCTTCCGACCAAAGCATCAAGCTGCATGCAAGTGACGCTATGCCACGCACTTACTAAACACGGCGAAGAGGAAGTAAGATAAATTCGCATTATGATGACGTGCATTAGCTATTGTCGCTTTGCTGCTTCCCACCGTTCCTTTATATAAATATAGAATGTGGTATTTTGAATACCGTATATTTAAAAGCAAAAATGTAAAAATAATCAAAGAAACTACCATCTAATACCGTTGTACGCATATAAACATAAATACATTTTTAAACAAACTCGTTACGTCGGCTGAAAAATGGGCGAGATTCACCTTGTAGTTCCCTATTATCCCAATAATAGGGTGGGATATCTTATAGTAGTATAGTGCATTACACAATTAACCGAAAGATGCAATTTTTATATTATTGCTCATGATATAACCTTAACGCAAATGCTTAACGCTCGACGAATAAATAACTTGAATGATCCTAAAGTGGCAGATGGGATTTTATCTAGAGGCCGTGAATTAGCGTCACATGTATGTTCCCACAAAAATCGTTAAAACAAATTTGTTTGTAGGTATACATGGCTGACTACCCAGTCGATATATTCTGCGAGGAACCGGCACAACGTGCTGCAGTTCACTTCAGGGATGAGCTACAACGGATGTCTACCCTCGTCAGATCACGCAACGAAGGCTCAAACATACCGTACGAGTACTTACTACCAGAAAGGGTTCCGCTAGCAATTTCGATTTAAATCCCCCATCACAAGTTTGCTAAATACAAGTTGCACAAAACCAACTTAAAGAAAATGTAAAAAATAACTCTCTGTGGTATATATGTATTGATGCAAATGTGCATTTAGCTACTTATATAGATTTATTTGTCTTTCTGTTCGTGTTCTTTGTAGCTCTTTATCATTGTGATATACCATTAGCATTAGTTTCATGGAATTGAAAAAGATGTTGTAAAGGTATTATTTTCCCATTAATCTTGCCAGTGCATCGTGTGTTATTGTATAGACACTTATTTGGCAATATCTTGATCTCGTGCAGTTCAAAAATCAATTCGTAATTAAATCTGGAAAACTGACATGAATCTGACGTTACCGTACATACCAACTGTTTTTCGCAAATCTATTACCCAATAGCCACATTCCTTTCATTAAATTTTTGGACGAAAATAAATAGATACGAAAATACCTCACACGTCTTTCTTTCTAGTATTTACGAGCGTATTTTGCTCTTGTATTGATTGGTGTCATGCTCTTATGTTTCGGTGGAGTTGGAAACGTAAAATGCGCTTTGTCCTTTATTTGCATATAGTGCTGTACATATGCGTTAAACACTATAAATAGTTGTTGATAAAACAGTTTAAAATATTATTGAGAAATTTGTGTAACATGAAAATTGAAGTTAAAACTAATAGAGTCCAATGCTCTGCGGCCATGCTGTTATACTCAAGGAAATAATCTAGTATCTGCCTGAAACCAGACTACTCGAGATTTTCTCAGTAAACATCCGGACATGGTAATTTGATTGACAGGATAATTTTACGCAGGTCGTGGTCTGACGCACTAAATAGTTTCGTTTGGTGTCAACACGGTTCATACTTCGTGAGGGTTAACTAAGTGATAAATAAAAAAACGACATGGTATTTTTTGTAAGTGGTAGGGAGTACAGCAAATCTACTGCAAAAGATTAATAATATTTTGTAGTATCTTAATTTCACCTGCTTCCCCCGTCACTATATATACATCATTATGGTTTAACACTTAACACTTCTTTATGGTTTAGCACTTTATTATATACTCTTACCACTGGATCAAGGAAACGTCATTTAAGTGCATTCATTGCCCACAGCCCCAACGAACCTGGAACGTATATGTTAAGATCGCTGACCACAATGTCAGGGATCACTTAATACCGTAGGGATGAGACAACACATAGGCTTGAGACATGTGAACGAGGTACACTAATTAAATCCATGCGGGCAGGATGTATCATGTGCTTGTGTATATCAATGCATACAATGGTTTGGATTGGTAACGCTTTACAAGCAACTCATACAATGTCGATTACAAGTACATACCGAATTTCAGCGAGAGGACATCGCGTTAATTTAGTTACCTGATAAATTAATGCGATCCAAAAATACGCTACTATGCTATGGTGTCACGAAATATGCAGATATTACTAACCATCGTTTAATAGATCTTGCCTCCCAAAACATATGTGCCTTACCTATAAAAATCGGTTAGCCAACTAGCTTTAAAGCCTGGGAAAATGGCGTTATTGCAAAGAAATATCTGACACTTTTGGGATGAGAGTAACGTTTTCGCTTCGTGGTGGGGTAGTATATCCACATTATTCAGAAGCGAAAAAACGTTACAAGTTATAGTTGAATGTGCGTACCTGTGCTGTAGGTGAACACATCATAGAATAGTTCATATATTCTTCAAAAAATATCAGTGATGTTTTAATGGGTCTATTAATACTCTCTTGCGTACATCGATTATATGAATACAAGAGCGTTGCTCACCAAAAGCCGCTTCGCTTCGTGTAGAAGACATACGATGCTGTTTTTTATTTCGTGCGGATGTTTTTTGGCTAATATCCGTTGAAAAGTTTCCTTAGTGGATAAACGTTTCTGCGATCACAGAATTTGAACCGGGCAAAAGAAAAACAACCGAAGCACTTTAAAACAACTGTACGGCATAGCAAGCTACTCTATTTCTAAGAAAGCTACCCGACAGACCTTAATAAATGTAAGTGTGCGGTATAGATAAGAGCATTAGGTTAAAAGCGATTTATCTAATTTGTGTTTTATTTTCAGATGAACAAGCTTGTTATCCTTGCTATGCTCTGCCTGCTTGTGACTATCGACGTGACGAGTGCTGCTCAGCTGCGTCGTCGTTGGTGGCTGTGGAGCAACCCTCCTGCGTAAGTTAAAGTTGCAACTATAGTTTGACTTAAATGCATTTTTCTGACGTGGCTTTAAAAAGCACTGGTATTTTATCCGTCTATAAAAGATTTTAATACAGGCCAAAGAAGTCTTTGCAATCACATCACGATATTATGATGGAGGAAGCAGGTGAGTTTAAGTTTTCAAAATCAGTCTGCTATAGTGGGCGATTAGTTTATATTATATTTTAGTTCAGCCGATCGGGCAATTTTTCATCGCTTGTAGGGGCATGAAAATGGGACAGATCGTCGCTTGTAGCAAATTCTATGATTACTATATCTACTGGGATTGTTTTGCGATTTTTACTGTTATTTGCCGGTTGTCGAAGTTAGTTAGGGGTGGGTTAGGGCTTAGGGTTATGGTTGCTCGGGTGGTGGTTGCCCAGGGTGCCACTTCAATCGGGATTTGTCATCTGCCAGTAGATAAAACGCATATGACAGTCCCGCGGGTGTTTAGTCCTTCTGTTTTACAGTTTGAATTTATACAGCGCTGTATGTATATCTATTTCATACATAATTTACGTCACACAAACGTTTCGTTTCTTGCATAAAATCAATTGTGTAAATATCTTACAGTTGACAAAGAGATAGCAGATTTTGTTGCAGAAAGCATGCAAAACTCCTAAAATGTAAGTTGTATAGTTGCTTTTTTAACGGGCCAAGTTTAAAAAATGTTATGGGTCCCTTACACCGTTTTTAAGAAAAAATCGGTAGGACTATCCCTTCTTTATTTTAGTTTTCGTTACAAGACCAATTAAGTTGTGGTGGAATTTTGCAGTTTTTTACCTATTATGTTATCACAGGAAAAGAAGATGAGAGAAATCGATGGGCTTAAAACCATTATTTGTTTATCCTTTTGGCATATACAAAAATAAAAATTAAATCAACTGAATATTATTGAGTGAATTATTGTATTCTGAACGCATGCCTTGCCTGTGGTTTGTTTCTCATAACTTAGCTCACGGCTCGCGAGCGTACGCTTAGAATAAAGAAATAAACCTTCCCTGGCTCATAAGCGATGTGAGAACCTCGCCAATTGATTTATTCATGATTGTTGTTTAAAAAATCGATTAGAGCCTCGTAACTGTTTAACAATATATAAAAAATGTTTTCGGAACGACCACATCAATACAATATATAAAAAATGTTTTCGGAACGACCATATCTCGTCAGAAGACTCAAACATGAGGCCTTATTGTCCGACCGTTTAGTCTGGTGGGTTGGTGCCTCGTCTTTCAACCGAAGGGCTGCAGATACGAACCTTTTCTATTCGGCTGTGTCATTGGGCAAGGCACTTAATGGACATTGCCTAACCCAAGCGTATTATTCGGTTCTACTAAATTGAAGGACAATACAATAGCTCCGGTAACACGACGATGGGCGCGAAATAATCTGACGATTGCTCGTATTAATTCCCTTAGTTTTTCCATTCAGGGAGATAAACAAAATGAATATATAATGAGAAGAAAATAATTAATTCACATTCCCTATACGATAGATTGCAGACAGGATATATCTGCTTAAAAAAGTGTCAGCAGTTATGGCTGAATAAGCAGTACCTGCTCATGCGTATCCACTACGAATTCAGTTCTCTCGTAATACTTGATGTTGAGATTATTTAGTTGTCACGTCAGACGTTATTGTTATATTGTAAAGCAGTGGTTCTTAAACTGGGGGGCGTGAAAGCTTCTCAAAGAGGGCGCGAGCATGGCAGTTACATATTGATAAAAAACAGCTCTAAATTACAGTCAAACCTCGTATTTCTCGTTACAACTAATCCAATAGATTAATCTGTGCCCTAGTTTTAAAAAAACAATTTTGTCTGGGCTATAATTCATTACTGTTTCAATTTTCGCTGTCTTATTTATATCGACACATCGTTATATGCTTCGCCTTCTATTTTTCGTAAATTTGATTTTTGAGTAGGTGAGGCGTGAGCATGAATCACAAATCTCAAGGGGGGCGCGACTGAAAAAGTTTAAGAACCACTGTTGTAAAGAGTTTTGTAAAATAAGCCGAGTACTAGTGTCGTGGTAACGTCAATGTTGCCACCTTAGGAATAAATTTGCAAAACGTAAAAATGAATACAATTGTCTCGGACACAACCGTCTAGATAGCGACTGATTTCGACCCCAAAACTCTTTTATTGACTTTATACCGCCAACACAGTTTAAAATGATAACTGTAGCAACATAACAAATGTCAATGGTCTGCAAATAGCTAAAAGGTTAGTGAATCGAAACCGTATACGACTGTGCCTTTAGGCGAAGCAGATAATAGATGTTGGCCGGTCCCATTGGATTAATTAGTTAAACTAATATATCAGAAAGATTTCTATCATATACAATACAGTGCAATAGCTCTAGTAACAAGACGATAGGCATGAGCCGCATGAGGTAATCTGACTCATTAGGTAAATGGCATATTTCAATCTCTGGACAAATAATTGACAAACAGGGTTAAAAACGAATTTCTCAATATTCTTTAATATAGATTTTACATAATGCCTGTAGTTTGTTTAAAACTCAAAATCATTAGGGATGAGTTACAGATTAGCTTATAAATTCAAATACAGCTTTACAACATTTCTCTAAATCATTAAAAGGTTTGAACACATTGTTATACTTACATTGAACTGTGCTGTTGCGATACATTACAATATATTCAACATTGTTGGAAAATATGGAAAATTCAGTTGTATTGGTTACCGGTGGCTCTGGTTTAGTAGGGAAGGCCATCAAATACGTTGTTGAGAATGGTTCCGGCTGTAAAAATGAAAAATGGGTTTTCGCTTCAAGTAAGGATGGTGATCTTACTGATAGAGCAAGCACGGAAGCAATGTTCCTGAAATATAAACCAACACATGTTATTCATCTCGCTGCCAAAGTGGGCGGCCTTTTTGGCAATTTAAGTGTAAGTGACTCTCTTCATAACCTTAATTTTTATATCTTGGTTTATTTATACTTTTTCATATTTACTTTCAACAAATTTTAGTAGAATTTTATAGTAATTTTAACATTTTCCCATTGTATTATAACGTTAAGTTTTAACTTTCATTGACCAATTATGAACTGATCTGATTAGGATAGGATATTTATGTTTTAAATATTGTTTATTCAGGTTTTATTTTACCCTGGTAACGGTCAGATTACCTTGCAAATATGTAAGTTAAATATATAACGTGGGTAACCGTCAGATTACCTTACACCCTCCATCTAGTTACCACAGCTATTGTAGTGTGTTGTGTATAATTAACGATATGTTCCTTTAGATTTAATATAACTCATAAATCCACTTGGTTTGAATTTATATTAATGATGTAAGATTGTAGAATAGACCCTATTAGATTTAAAAAAATATTTTCATTGTTACCCTGTAATACAAAAATGCCATTGTGATATATCTCTGCTTAGGATTACCTATTCAATTGGTTCCTGTTATATCTGAGAATAAAACACAATGCTTGCTGTTCAGGATGTGGCTTATGCAAACTGACTGTGTAAAGCTTGTATATACATGCTACAAAACATTGTATATCACTGGATTTGTATATAAACTATTATCTAATAAAATATTCATTAATTTTAGGCCAACCTGGAATTTCTGCGTAAAAACTTGGAAATCAATGATAATGTTCTATTCATGGCCCACAAAACTGGAGTTCAGCATGTTGTGTCATGCTTATCAACATGTATCTTTCCAGATAAAACTAGCTACCCTATCAATGAGACTATGGTTCACAATGGTCCCCCACATGATTCAAACTATGGATACAGGTATGAATCAAAACAATTGTATTACACTTTAGTAGTCTAATATTTTATGATAAATTTATTTAAAAATACTTGAAGGTATGTGATGATTTTACCCGTTTTAAAACTTTCCAAATAACCAAAAATCTGTTAGTGTATTAATATTTCAACTTTGTTTTTTACCTTTTAATTCCAGCAATAAATGTAAACCATTGACATTTATAGTAACAGTTCTGTTGATTTATTTTGTGATCAAGAACTTTTAAAATAAATAGCTGCATGATTGATTAACTTGTTGGCCATATAAAGAAACAACAAGACAAGCACCTCAACAGGGCAATCAGTGATGACAGGTGTCATGAGAACACTTTTCATGTTTAATTTTTATGTCTTTAGGAAAATAACCAATAGCAAATTACTGGTACCAGGTTTTCAACAGAACCTTGAGATGACAAGATCTTTATGTTGCTATAAGAAGTGGTAAACATGAATGTCTTCACTTTGTATTTCCAGCTATGCAAAGCGGATGATTGATATCCTGAATCGGGGCTACAACAGAGAGCATGGTAGAAACTACACGTCCATCATACCTACCAATGTGTTTGGACCTGATGACAACTTCAATGTACAAGAAGGACATGTACTACCGGGTCTTATTCATAAAATCTATAAGGCAAAAGAAGAAGGTGTGTAATTATATCACTATAAAAAATGAATAAACTAAACTATATAAAGTAAAACTTATACCTAAGATTGTGTTTTCTCTCCCTAAAATGTGTTTAAACGAGCAATGATGAAACTATCACTCGCCGATCTGATTTGTGATGATTAGTGTTCTGAGCTCAACAATTATTATTGTATTATGTTCTCACATCCTCAGATTTGTTATAAATTTAATAAAGTTTTGCGTACTGGATAAAGTAAATGAAAATTTTTGTTTAATTATGTTTCACTGACATTAAATCATATTCAGTTAATTCCCATGTTATAAAACAAGTCAATGTAAAAGTATGACTAAAAGTCTAATACTAGTAATATATAATTGTGGAATCCTTACAATAATAATATTTGTTTTAATATAATGTTAATTTTTAAAAAACTGTCTGATTGTATTAAAAACACCAAAAAAATTATTGTTTTTTTTAAATTTTCTTAATTTAAAATTAAAATTTTTCTATTGAAATTCTTCTTTAAAAAATTATATAAAAAAGTTAACAAAAAAAATATTACAATTATATTGTCTGATTGCATCAACCTTACCCACAGGTAAACCATTCACGGTATGGGGCACCGGCAAGCCTCGTAGGCAGTTCATCTACTCCCGAGATCTGGCTCGTCTTATCATCTGGGTGCTGCGTGAGTACAAGGAGACGGAGCCGATCATCCTCTCAGTTGGAGAGGAGGATGAGGTGTCAATCAAGGAAGCAGCGGAGCAAGTCGCCATTGCAATGGAATTCAAGGTAGAATGGAAAGGCACATGAGAGAATGATATTATGATAAGTCCTACCATGTAAAGACAAAAACCTATTGATAGAATACTATCTTATAAAATGTCTTGGGATTAACACCTCTATACCATAACCATTTTTTGTTGTCTCCAAAAGGAGTAATTAATTGTAACACGATAGAAAATCCAGTGGTTCATATTTTCATTTAGATAAAATCTGCCAAAAACAAATCATCGTCAGTATTTTATTCAAATCGAGATACTATTACCTGATATACATCATCTGCAATTCTATAAATATACGATTTTTCTTCCCAAAATTAATTGTCAGTTTACCGACTCCTCTGTTTACTATAAATCAATAAAATTAATGTGTTTAGGAATTAGTTGTGATATATAATAATCTTACTGTTGCATTTAACACAACTTGCCTTTTTATGGTGAAAATTTCTCCTCCTTTCAGAATGGATTCATTTTTGACACTGAGAAGTCTGACGGCCAATACAAGAAAACAGCAGATAATGCAAAGTTAAGAAAATATCTACCCGACTTCAAATTTACACCGTTTCCGATTGCGTTGAAAGAAACGTGTGATTGGTTTGTTGAAAATTATGAAACCGCGCGAAAGTGAAAGCTGCACACTTATGTTCAATCTGTAGTATCTTAAATTATACACCATTTTGTAGACGGAAATTGGTGCAAGTGAATGTGTACATTTTCTTTTTGCGTCTAACAGTATGTTTAGGTTAATTGGGTGCATATTTGTATTAACGTCACTACATCATACCACACTGTTGCTCTGGCAATTTTCTTCAAATTCAATTGTTTTTCTACCTGCTTTCAATGTTGCATAATACTGGCTACACAAAAACCCTTTTTCTTCACAATAGTGGTACAGCTAGCGTTTTGAAATTGAGTAAACAAATGAGAAATAAATATAAAAATTGCATGCAGGGATCTTGTAAAATGTACATCATAGAAGCAAGAATTCGATTAAAAAATATTCTTCATGGTATATTATAGCTAGCTGCCAAAAGCACCTTGTTTACAGTATAACATCATCTAATGAGGTACTTGATAGTAAATTGTTTTTTGCTTACTTGGTTTTTATCTTTAAACTTAGCGATATAAAACTGTATTTGTAATTGCTTAAAACGCGATTGTGGAATTCCCTAACTCGAAGCTTTTTCTTCATCGTTTATTCTGGTATTATGTACTAACCTAGCCATGCACTATATAGTGAAATTAGTTGTTTGTATCCTTTACTAATACACAAGTTTTACATTGTGCATTTTTTTGAGTTGTGCAGGGGTACACAAATAAAAAAGAGAGCAATGATGAAAACCTCACTCGCCGATCTGAAGATCATGATGACCAGTGTTTCTGAGCTCTTAAAAAGTGATGTTTAAATTGTGAAATTATTTAAACAGGGTTATATTCTGTGTAATTTTGTAGTTCAAATCTTTTAAATATTTTTTTACAAATTTATCAATTAATAGAAAAAAATTTTTAATATTACATTTTTGGGATGATTTTACTTGGCAATTATAAAAATTTCTTCTTACCCACTGTTGGGTTACCTAAGCTATTGCAGTTTAGTATGGGTGATTGGGACATTCTTTAAATTTTAGTAACACCCATTAATCCAATGGGAACAGGCCACATTTGCTTTTCCCAAAGACGCAACTTAGTGAGAAACCTGTCTAAAATCCTTTGGTTGAAAGATTATGCACTAACCCACCAAGCTGTTAGAACAGATTTTAATTTATTGAAGAACATTAATTGATAGTTAACAAACTGTCTACTAAGAGTCGACACTGTTATTGGGCTTCAGGCATGCGAAAGAATTAAAAAAATTTTCTTGTGGGTGTAGCACAACAACACACTTTCCTTTTTATTATTTTCCATGATGTTAGGGTAAATATGAAACTGCGTGCTGTTCTATCTCAAATATCCCGTCCTGTGATAAAGGAGTGCTGTGCATGTTTGAGCTCTTCCACTGTTGCGAAAAAGCAAACTGTAGCACCGAAGAAGGCCAACTATGATCTGCAATATCTCAACAAGCTGGATAAAGATATTTTAGTGTACAAGTAAGTTGATTGCTTAATTTTGTTCCGTAGCGGCATCATAGTAAACCCATGTTTATCCCTGGTGATAAGAAATGTTTCAAATAAACTAGAAATGTCTACATTGTATTTAATACACTGCTCTAATACCAACACTGGGCATCAGGAGGTCAATTTTCAATGATATAGTTTTTATTTCCATCCCCGGGCTTAGTATACTAACCTTGAAGTTATATTTTGCGATTTTTTTATAATTTCTTATGTTATTTCAGAATTCTGAGACTGCAGCGTTTGGTTGATAGTTATCACTACATTTCAAATCCTGTCAACATAGATGGAAGAGACAAGGTTGATCAAGAATTTTAATCCTAACTTATTAGCAGTAATGGTTTAGGTGTATTGATGTTGTTGCAACAAACCGGCCAGTTGGTATAGCGGTTAAGTGCGCTGCCTTTCAGTCGAAAGGTTGCAGGTGCGAAACCGGTCGCTAGCTAGTCGGTTGTGTCCTTGGGCAAGGCACTTAATGGACATTGCCTGAACCCAGCGGATTAATGGGTCTACCAAATTGAAGGAACGTGTCTATTATACACAACACACTGCAATATCTCCGGTAACCCGACGATGGGCGCGAGGTGATCTGACGATTGTCCGTGTATTAACCCCCGTTGGTTTTCCCATTCACGGTGATAAAGATGACTATCCTATCCTAACAATACATTTAACTAATTTTTTTTAAATTGGTATAGTGTGATGCATATAATTATCAGTCTTTCAGTTTTAGTTCAACCTATTATTGCAATGGGGTTTGGGTATATCCACTCTCTTCCCTAGCTAAAGACATGACTGACCAACTGGTTACCAGTTTCTATCCTACAAAAATATGACGCAATAACCACCAACATATTTAACCAAATATACTATTTTTTACCAACCAATTTGCATATATTGTATTGAGGGAGCATCATTTCAGTTTTTTTCTAAAAAAATAGACATGGTGGTTATCTCTGGTATGCCATATGTTCTAACAAACTATATTATCAAAAGAATTAATTCTGTCAAAAAATGTGATTCATATGTAATTCCATCATGTTGTAGATACGCATTGAGCATCCAAACCCTCATGAGATTATCTCTCACATGACGAGCATACGAAGGATTGCGTTAAAAGTTTGCTACCTGGGTTGGGATTATGTGGGCTACGCTTATGAAAATCCTGCATATGAATTCGGTGTGTATGTTAACCCTTAAACCACAAATATTGGTTTGTGTATCTGATCAATGCAATTAACAAAAACTGCCTTTCTTTTAAATTTGATTAACCAATACTAAAATAGCTAAATCAACTCTTCTCTGGGCTCTGCACTGTTATGATGTGTTCTTGTTCTTTAAAGTTGACTGTCATTTTCACACTCTGGAAATAAAGTTTAAATCCAATCCAATATGTAAACTGTGTGTTTGTAAATCCAATATGTAAGTGTGCCATAACCATAATCTTATTCTCTTCACAGCGAGATCGGACACAATATCCAATGTGGTGGAACGGGTTCTTCTGGAAGCATTGTTACGACAACAATTGATCACCGGAGTTGGATCAGGGATGAATTTTGATCGAGCTGGAAGAACTGACCGGCTGGTCAGTGGATTGTCACAAGTCGTGTGTGTGAATGTTAGGAGCAACCTCAAGAAAGGGTAAATCTTCGGATTAAATATTTCTAGTTCAATGAATCGATACAATGTTAGTCCGTATTTTTTCTTAAATTGATAGTTACGATTTATTTTCCAAAAATACACCTGTTATCAATCCTACTTTCTCTGACAATTGCCAAACCTTACTTGTCATTCTGCAATGATCAATAGTTAAGTCTCACTTGTTTGCCTGAAAAGTAAAGTTGCCAACAAGCAAATAAAGCATATGTTAATTTGTACTTTTATTTATATTGTATTTGCTTAAAAAAAAATGGTGTTTTGTGTAGGTATGGAGTCTGGTTACCAAAAGTATCTACTGCATCCTGTGAAGAAACATCTTCAAAATCACAAATCAAACCAGAAACCCAATATTTTGAAGATGAATATTCGTAAGTAAGATTAAAACAGGTTATAAAACTTAACAATTTACAATGTGGTTTTATATCCTTTTAAAAAGAAGTATAGCTTCCAAAATAACTTAAAAACTATTTTAATTTTTACAATGTTTTGACAGCCAGGGCATTCAAAATAACGAGATATGGTGTCTGGTCGTTAAATAGAGTAAAAAAGAAATTTAAAGATTGGTTGAGATTTACATCGTAGCCACAATTTTTTATGGTACAAATATCTGAATCTCTTTAAATTATATGAAATATATTTGGTTTTATCTGCAGACTGCAATATATAGATAAATAGCAGTTCTTAATTAATGAACGGAGTTTTATATTTATAATAAATGTATCTTTAGGAGAGGTTAGGATTGGAGATCACACACAGTATTTTAATGTAATATCACCTAAATTTGACACAACTTTTTTGAACGGTTTGGTTACTGAGTACAGGTTAGATTTAAAAACTTTCATAAACATGAAAAGCACACAATACTCTAATAACCCACACCCACAGGAACTCAGACACTTCATTAGATGAAGGCGAGATGCCATATGTTTCATTACTGAACCAAGCTTTGCCTCCGGACATTAGAATATTAGCGTGGGCTCCCGTGAAAAAATTGTTCAGTCCTCGTTACGGGTGCAAGTAAGTAGAAAGGGTTGCCAGTATTTTGTGTGGTCGGTCAACTTATTCGGTAAAGCGTCCACTGCAGTCGGCTGAAACTTTAAGGGATTGAAACCAGCCTCTTGTTTAGATAAGCGGAGGCACTTTACCTGAACCCAGTACATAATCTGTTGAACTAGACATACCTGAACCAAGTACATAATCTGTTGAACTAAAACAGTATTAACGCTTTAGTAATATTCAATCCACTACAATAGTTTATTTGACGATTAGCTGGATGGTAACGCCCATTTCAATTTTCTCATTATTGAGATATCATCCCCTGCTGCTCCAGCGCAATATTCTGTTTATACCACCAACTGAGAGTTGCCAGTATTAATCCCACAGTCGTTTGGCTGGCTCACATGCTCATAATGGGCCACACGAACGGAAAAAAGACAAGACAAGTTTCAAAACGTTTCCATGTAAAATTACGTGATTTAAGATGAAATCGGACATGACAGCTCCCTCATAATCTGCAGGTTGCGGACGTACAGATACGCATTCGTACGTGGCAGCATGGATATCCACGCGATGAACGAAGCTGCCGAGAGGTTTACCGGACGACACGACTTCCGAAACTTTTGCAAAAAATCAGGTTAAATGTGACTGGGCGCCACAAATGGGAGATTTATAGTGGAGGATACGGGCAAATGCTCCCAACTGTGGTTTATGAACTATGATGAAAATATCACTCGCCGAACTGAATAACTTGATGATTAGTTTTCTGAGTTCATGAAATATTATTATTGTTAATATTTGGATTATTGTTTTAAACATTATAGTCCCGGTTTAAAAAAGGGTCAGGTTACAGGACTAACTGCAGGGTATTGGGTCTGTGTAGCAACGAAACATTGTTTGCTGGACGGTATAACTCTTGCGGAAACACGCGTTTAAGCTATTTTAAATCCAATCTGAACAGGACAATAAACAGTCCTGTTTATTATCTGTGAAATGCTTACACGTGTGACTATTTCTTCAGTTGAGAATGTGAATCGCACCTTCGAACGGACGATATTTTCTTTCACGGTAGAGGAATTGGGCCGATCAAATTTGCCCGAATGTGACATGTGCGTTGCCACTATATCTGCTGAAAGCTTTGTTTATAAACAAGTAAGTTCAGAAACACGATCGTATTAAACTCTCTTCTCGTGTACAGTTATATGTTACGTTTATATTGTTTTTTTCTTACTAGGTTCGTCGTATGATGTCCATTCTAGGCAAGATCGGTTCTGGGGAACTACCCCCATCCATCATCAACGATCTGTTGGACGTTGAGAAAACCCCAAAAATTCCTTCCTACAAAAGCTGGGAGCCCATCAATTTAACTCTAATTGACACTGATTACGATGACACCGATATTCATTGGAGATGGGATGAACCTGCGTTGGTTGACACTTCTGTCAACTTAGCGAACGCGTACGGCAAAAACGCTGCCCGGGCTGAGGTGTCGAGATACATGTACGATCGCGTGGTGTCTAAACTCGAGGATCCCGGGTATAAACGAGCCGCTCTGCTCGCTCTGAACGACAGCCTCCTTCCGCCGGGCGAGTACGGCGAGCAGAAACTCCGCTACGCCCCGAACACTCTAACCGTGGAGGAAAAGCAGGAAAAATACGCAAAGCAGAAAATTCGGAATAAAATGCGACGCGGACAGTACCAGTTCGCAGCCGCCCTCCATACGCAGCAGCAGGAAGCAGAAGCCAAAAATAACTCTAATACACCTGATCTAAGTACTGCAAAAACCGAACAGCGCTAAATGTTAAATTTGTTGTTTTCGTTGTATTTGCTTGTGCACATTTGATAAACATTGTAATAAATAACCAAACCGAATGATGGCATGGTCAGGACAAAACTTGTTTTATCTATAAAAATACATTTGAAGGACTTTGCTTTCGGCTTTCATACCAAGGATTTTCCGGCTCTATCTGTCAAAAGTAATGTTCTACGCATTCAACCCACTGATCTACTGGCTTTAAGCAGGTTCGACTAAGGCCACGCTGGCACAAAAACACATTTTGAAAGGTAGCTTGTTTAAAATACGGATATTTTGGCTCCATCGATAAAATGAAGAGAATTAAATACAACAACCGTAACTTGTACAAAAGTATTTAGAATACCCATTTGTTTTACTTCTTTTGTACACTGTTTTTGACTTGCGTTGTTGGAGCTTAACTCTTAAATTGAAGGTAACATCGAATAATGAATACTTTAAAATAGCTCTGATTAAACAATTAAACGAGTATGGTTGCTTTACCGTCCAGGATAAACATACGTGCATTAATTGGTTTGTGTGCTGGATGTTTTGCCAAAAGTCGAATAGGCATTCTGATATAGTAAACCCTTTACAAAGTGGTTTTAATTATCAAGAGCGTCAATTAGACGATGCCACACAAAAAGCCAATCTAAACAATCCTGTCTAATCGCATTTACTTCATAGCTGTAATGGAAGTTCAAACTATATGGAAAAAGTTAAATGGATTACTATAGACACTCTAATGTCCGCCAACGGCAATATACATTAAAAAGTAGACGTATATCCTAATTTAAGAATATACCACTACTATAAATTGCTTTACATGCACCTGTCATGATCAAAAGTCATCTGACACTTATCTGAACGAATATGCTTTTCCATAATAGGCTATATACTAAGGTTTCGATTTAAGAAAATTTGGATTGAAAAGTCAAACTGACACGGTAATTTTCTTGTAGTGACCAGCCGTTTTAGGGTAGGTTACAGACTCTTGATTGTTTAGGTTAAATTTATTGTCCTTTCTCAAGCAACCAAAGAAGAAAATTGGTACAGGTATCGTACACTGTAATTTTTTTTATATATAAGGTATATGTATGTTAATAAATACAGCTAAGAGTACATTTGTAAAAAAAATTAAACTATATACACTGTGGTTATGTTCGTAAATATTAACTGGGATCAAACAATTTTTATCTGCTTGAATTCACAGCATAACTGAATCAAACAAAATGAAATATAATATGTTATTAAGTTGTACAAATCATGTTGGTTAACAGCCGTAGCTTTTTAGCCGATTAAAAGGATAAACATGGCCAATACCTACCGGTAAAATACTATTTCTTTTGCGAATTCTTGAATGGAAAATTGCACATGCAAGCTTTTCGTGATAACCCCTCCAATATATACCAGAGATCGACATGTATTGGGTGTTTTTATGCTCTTCTCTGATCGTCCTTTTGCATCAAGTGCGGGGTGAAGGTAAGACATTTTCCTTGTCTTATTTTTTGTTTGTTTAATAATCGTCTAAAAAAATATTAGTTTTGCATGGATACAAAAAAAGACGAAAACACATTTTACGGATCGGGTTTTATATAGGGGAAAGCCATTCGTGTTTTCAATGGGAGCGATTGCCTCGTAATCTACATGGTGGTAAAATCACGTTATTGTTTTTACCCATCAATGCAACGTCTATTAAATGCGTTATATCGGGTAAAAGCGACAGCAAGCGACTACTTACAAATCAGAAACAATGCGGCGAAGGTCTGACACGCAGACAATCGAATATACCGGGCCGACCCGGTCATTTTAAATCCTTAATTCATAATATGCAAACCAGTAAATTAACGTATTCTGCCCACTGTATTGTCTACAAAGCCTATATTGTTGGAGGACCATATTATGCATAACCGAATTTTGACAACATAATTGTAATTTTGTCAGAATTTTATCACGGAATGCACTTTTCTCTCTAGATATAGAACCATTCTGATCAGTGTATTCGCATTCATAAGAATTTTCTTCCCCAATAATACTGTTTTTTAGAAAAAACATGCCCGGTCGGATATACGAAGTTTACCGACGGTAGCAAATGTTACAAACTTAATACGAAGAACGAGAATTACGATGGCGCAGTGCGAACGTGTGGTAAAGACGGCGCCCGTGTGGCGATGGTAAGTTTGAAAAACGAGTAAAAAGCGGTGAGATCCCATCCTTTCAATAAAAAGTAGTAATATATAAATGGATGTGCGGTTAAAACTCATTTAAAATTATACTACACGTATTGATACATATTTATCTACAGCCAAAAAGCAACGCGGCGAGCAAATTCATGCTAGACATCGTTAAAACTACTGTTCCTGATGTACGGGTGCTCAGTGGGCAACTTCAGATCGGTAAGATTAACAATATCATATATTTTAGTCTTTACACTATGTAACATGGCTTTGTATGCAACACTTATACTCCAGCTGGAACGATTTTTACGTAATAGCCCTATACTTCTGACAGACCTTCATTATGTACTAAAAGCAACGTTCTAAACCTACAGAGAGAAAATTGACGTAAATCTCAACAAAGAGTGTATTTAAATTAAACAGTTATGTGTAGGCCTATTTTCACATATGTTTCGAGTGCATGTAAACGACGTTAGTCTATAAAACCTGGCTAAACATATATTCATCTTGGTTAGCCGCTAAATACATTGACGGCGAGTACAAATGGGACGGGGGGAAACCTTTCGATCATGTTAACTGGAGGAACACGCAGCCAGCTCTTGGACGGGAGTGCGTGGCAATGTTGCTTAACACTGGGAAATGGAGAACGAAAACATGTCGCAGAAAATCGGCATTCTTCTGCCAATACGGTATAGTATATCTAAAAGATAATGCCTAGAACACGGCTACTCTCTGTCTACATGAAATAAGTTTCGTCTATTCTTGAGCAGGTGCTGTTTTCTCTTTGTTGCAAGGGGCACTAAAATAGAGATATGGGCCCTGATTAGGTCACACACTGGTCGTCACAGATTTTAATGAGACCTTATTGTTACAGGATTAAATTCATGTGAAGATGATCCGTGTCTAAACGGTGGAACTTGTGTACCACAAGACAACACCTTCAGTTGCATCTGCCCGCCTTTGGCCAAAGGAGAAAGATGTGAAATAGGTAACATATTGCATTTATAATTTGTTTAACCAGTTGCACAATTCCACTATTTGTAATGCTATTACAAAAAAAGTATTTTTTCTTTATACACAGTGTTACTAATGATCATGGTTTTAACAATTGGTATTCTTACACTACTGCATGGGTGTTATTAATAGAATTCTTTTAAATTTGTTTTCCCAGCTTCTGCATGTATCACAAACAACAAATGCAAAAACAACGGGACATGTATTGAGTTGGATGATGGGACCACTGGCTGTGTGTGCAAGCCGGGATTTAAAGGAAAAACTTGTAGTATGTACACTAACAATTTTTAAATTTGGAAATAACTTCACTCTTTTTGCATAATTGGCCTTGTCTTAGAATAACTTTTGAACACAATGATTGTCCGACCCGTTAGTCTGCTGGCTTAGTGCGACGCCTTTCAACAGAAAGGTTAAAGGTTCGAAACTGGGCGCTAGCTAGCCGGTTGTGTCTTTGAGCAAGGCACGTAATGGACATTGCCTGAACCCAGTGGATTAATGGGTTCTACCAAATTGAAGAATCGTGTGAATCATACACACAACACACTGCAATAGCTCCTGTAACCCGACGGTGGGCACGAGGTGATCGGACGATTGCCCATGTGTTAACCCTCTTGGTTTTCCCATTCATGAGGATAAACATGAATAAAATTGTGTTTGGTCTCTGACCTGACCAATATCATCTAAACTTTAAATCCTGTGCCCATTTATATATTTATAGCTAAATATCATTACAACAACCTTTTTACAGTTGAACTAATTTACAACTGAGCTCTTCGTATTAAAACGCTTTAAAACATTAATTCCATTATGACTTTACGTTAATCCCATTATGAACCCTTAATAACTACTTATAACTACATCACACTAACCAACTATTTATGTTCAGATAAACAAAAGAAGCATCATTGTGGTGCCAAAGGTGATCCTCACTACCACACATTTGATGGAACGAAAATCGACTTCATGGGAACATGCAACTATGTCTTGCTTAACACAACTTGTCCAAAAGTCGAGCACATATTTTTTGAGGTATATTTTTAACCACTATGAAATAATAGTTTTGGATATAAAAATAAATTCAACTATTTTTATTTAAAATGGTTAAATTTAAACCAATGTTTATACTGATAATCTGGTATAGGCCTAATAATAGCAATGATGCCACCCATAAAGCTTTTTTACTCTTTTTAATAAATAAATAAAAAATGTAAGCATTTTTATCAAGTTATTTTCTCCTGTTTGTAGGTGGAAAATTCTGACATGGGCAGACCAGGAATTGCATGGTTTCTTCGTGGAAAAGTTCAGTTTCAAGGAATTACAATTGATATTGGTAGGGGCGGTGCTTTTAAGGTATGTCCCATTTTTTTAAGTTTGCATTTTATTTCCTTTTTTTCAGTGTTTAATGATAAAGTTTATTTTTAAATGTTCTTAATCCTTTAGGTTGACGGAATGGGAATCAACCTGCCATATGAAAACAAGGCAAATGGTCTGAAGATTTTCACAAAAGGAACAACCTACAGAATAACAACGTCGTTTAATCTCGAAATTAAATATAATGGTCGATACAACATTGACATTTATTTGCCGTGTGAATACCAAGAATGTACTGAAGGTATGTCAACTGTTTGTGAGGCACACCCAGAAGCTAGAACTAAAGTATTTATTACATTGCTGACATCAATCCAAGTTTTTTTTATGAATATAGTTTACATAATATAAAAAAGGAATACTACAATCACAAAGTATATTACAATTTTATTCCAAAAAGATATTTTAACTCGATTTATATATGAAAGAATCAATATTTTTCTGATTATATCGGTTCTCTTATGTTTACGTTTTTAAATATTAGATTAGTCATAATAAACATAGTCATAAAACTTATTTTTCCAAATCAGGATTATGTGGAGACTTGAATGGTGATGCATCTGATGATTTAAAGGGTTTGCAGGAACACGAGTTTGGCAACCTCTGGTTGATTCCTGGGGGGAAACCTGGGTAAGATTTGATTACCTTGTGCAAGTGGTGTAAGACTTTTTACAGTCTGCAGATATGTCACTTCCAGATAGTTAAGCATGCAGTGTAGTCAGTCACCTTATACCATGAACTAATTTTGTTATAATACATTTAAGCATCCTCTGAGATAAGTTGTAACATACTTGGATGATGTTGTTGCAATTTTAATAAAGACTTGTGCAAACCTTCACTTTACAGTAATAATACCTTATTAAACCATTGTACTTAATGTGGTATACTCAGGATAAATTTTGGAGACAATTGAAAATTGAATTTATCAATTACCTAATGGGGTAAACTACCTAACCTTGTTTGTACTAACTAACCTTGTTTGTACTACTTTATCACACATACAGATGTCAGGCTGGTGAAAAACAGGCGACATGTCCAAAAGTTGACTATGATTCTGGTGAATGCAACTGCAATATGCTAACTGAAATAGATGGTTGTTTCTCACCATGTTATGAAAAACTAAAACCAACAAAATTTTTTAACGTAAGTAAATCTGAATTTGTGGCTAATATATCTTAAATCTGAATTTGTGGCCAATATATCAAAACTCTGTACAATGTCAAAGAAGTCTAACATATTGCTCAAGATTGTTAACCAATTCTTACTCCTTTCCAGTTTGTATATTTGACTTTGCTCGTATATTCGACCTTGATTTGATACTGGGCTGTTCAAACTTTCCAAGGTTAAATGTCAACAGTCATGCGAAAATGAGTAGCAAACCACATTCTGATTAATTGTTTTGTCTTATAACGCGATTCGTTTTATTAAACTTTAACTCAATTCTCTAACGAAATGTATTTGCCCATCTACAACTTTAAATTATTACAGGATTGCAATTTCGACATGTGTGCTTATGGTGGAAAGCAACAAGCATTGCCTGAGATATTGGCCTCCTATGCTTCACAGTGTCAATTACTTGGAGTCAAAATCTGTGACTGGAGAACCAGATGTAATTTAGGTCAGTTAAAATTGCTCCAAAGCCAGTTTTTTTATTTTTATTAGTCTTGTTTATTAATAATATTTTAAAGCGTTTACAGAAAAATAAAAATAAAATAATTTTAGAATACTGGGCTGCACAATAATCAAACCCAGTGGTAGATGTTTTCTAAGTAGATTATTTCTGTTCATAAATCTAAAGTAGACTATATAAATCTAAAATTCTAAAGTAGACTATTTCTGCCCATAAATTACTTAATTACACCACCATTACAAATGTTTTTCATTTAGGCATAGTGTGTCCAGCAAATTCAAAATCCACCAGCTGTGTAAGTGAATGTGAAAACACATGCACCAACCAAAACGCTGCAGTTGGCTGTGTCAACTTGTCTCCTTGTGTTGAAGGTTTGATTGGTTATTTTGTTCTTTTTGGAAAATAGTTTACTGTATCATAAAGACTTTAACAAAGACTTGATTTCAGTCAGAATGATCAAATGTATTTATTGGCATAAATTCTTTAGAAACTGTATTTATAATTTTGTTGTATAAATTATATTTTGTATGTTACAGTTTTTATTTCTAAACTGTTGATATAAGTGATCTGTTCCACTGTTATAACTTGTACTAGAAATAGTTTATTTAAAAAACTTGCAAAAATAATAAATATAACAAATTTCTTTCTTTGTTTATAGTACCCCAAGTGGTATTGTGGTTTTGATGTAATGTCTTAGTTAAATGTGTTAATTTTAGGTTGTCAGTGTGACCCTGGATTTTTCAAATCTGGAACTGAATGTGTCAAGCTCACAAGCTGTGGTTGCCAGACAGATGGCCGTTATTACAAGGTAAACTTGGAAATAATTTTATGAAAGTTCTAGATAGGATCCTGTCGTGTATTGATCAATTAAAGTCATATCCATACAACACACTTCAACACCATTGATAATCATACTGTGGTTATCTGGTAACCTGATTATCTGCCATCAAGTAATGACTATCATTTTTCAACACTGTATAAAACATTTATCCATTATTTAGTCTGGAGAATACTTCCACAAAACCGGCTGCACTGAGTTGTGCGAATGTGTCAATCAAAACTTGTACTGCGAGCCTATCTCCTGCTCAGAGGACGAAATATGCAAAGTGAATGAGAAGGGTGTTCTTGGATGCCAACCAAAACGTAACATATGTTATCTATTTTGCTAAATTTACAATTTGGTAAAAGATGAAACTCCAAATATTTTCTGTAAATTTTTAATTAAGTTTATTGCTTTTAAACAGTAATTTATACAACAAATCTAAATCAAAAGGCTAATTTAAAAAAATGTAATTTGGTTATTAATTTTACCACAATTTCATCAAAATGACACAATTAATTTGCTGTAAAAATTATTTAGAATTATTTCTGTTACAATGATTATTTGAATGCAATGCACAATTATTATTGTTTCGTATTGATGACAACAAAGTGGAAAGCTTTAGTCATTTAATTGTCGTGTTACAGATCTATGGCATAAGACTAAACCTTACCAAAGAGTCCAATAGTTGTTAATCTAAGATCACCCCTTACCATATAGCCACATATATTTTAATCTAAGATCACCTAGTTCACTTAAAGCTTACACTTTTCAATACAATAAACTAAATCATCTAAAAGTTTATTCTCAACAACTTTTAATTCTTTTCTTTGGTTTTTAGAATTTGCGAGTTGCAAAGTTTGGGGCGATGGTTTTTACTCCACATATGACCAACGTCCTACATACGATCAGTTCAACTTTGGTGGCACTTGTCAGTATTGCCTCAGTCAAACGACTGGTCTCGAAGCCTCCAATGTACGCTGGTTTAAAGTCTCCATTAGCCACATGGTGGTGGAAGAGAGTGGTGACAACCCACGACTCGTGATGAGGTCAGCAGAAGTGGAGTTTGGGGGGATGGTATCAACCTCTGTCATCTTCCAATACGATGGAACTACTAAGGTAGAAACATTGAAGTTTTATTTTATTATTAAAATATATATTTTAATGTATATATCGTAATAACATATTTTAATGATTTGGCAGCAGAATAATGGCTCATTTAGGAATATAATATAATCTCTCTATTTTTAATCGAATGACAATAAATTTAAGTCCGTTATTAAGAACATTATATTATTAAAGTTGTGCTTTACTTTTACTGAGGGATAATCGACTTAATTTTCAAAGTGTATATTTCATGTCAGGAATGGAACTGATTTAAAGCTCAATCCTGGCTATTATTATTTTTCTTTTGCTTATGTGTTACATATCTATCTATACTACCCGATGGCCCGATGGTCTAGCGGTTAAGTGCGTCGCCTTTCAATCGAAAGGTTGCAGGTGCGAAACTGGTCGCTAGCTAGTCGGTTGTGTCCTTGGGCAAGGCACTTTACGGACATTGCCTGAACCCAGCGGATTAATGGGTTCTACCAAATTGAAGGAACGTGTCTATCATATACAACACACTGCAATAGCTCCGGTAACCCGACGATGGGCGCGAGGTGATCTGACGATTGCCCGTGTGATAACCCCCTAGGTTTTCCCATTCACGGGGATAAACATGAATATCCTATCCTATACTACTTATCAAGCTTAAGATTGAAACTAGCTGCTCTTTAAGTTGCAAATGTCTATTTTTTCTAATAGATTAAAGGAATAAACCAAAACAGTTGGAATATCTTAATTATATATAATGCACCGCAATAGCTTTTGTAATTCAACATTTGGCTCAGTGTAATCTAAATGCCTTATTTGTTTTTTCTCAGATAAACCATAAAGTAGTGACAGGCTACTCATCGGATTTTTTCGAGTTAAAACCTGAAGGGAAGTTTATTTCACTCTATATAAAGCCCAGTAGTGTGAAGATACTCTTTAATAAAGGAACAGTTATGATAACTGTGCCTTCCAGTTACTCAGGACAGGTAAGAGGGCTTTTATACATTTCCTAAGCATTTTTTAATTTTTAGGTAGGTAAATAACTTTGTGGGTGCATAGGTCTGTTGGAGCACAAACCAATTTTTATGGTTCAGTCAAAACAAATTTCTATCGTATTCTGATCTGTTACTACTACAGATAGTTTAATGTTAACCAGAATACCCTTTTTGTTGTTTTAGCTTGATTGTCTTTGTGCAAATTTCAACGGAGATGCAAGTGATGACATCACAAATGGAGATGGCACAATAACCACTGATATCAATGCATATGGAATCAGACATCAAGTTGGTACTTGCGACCAAGCTGCACCACAACCCAAACGAGATTGCCCTCAGCAAAACTAGTAAGTTTTATCGTTCGATTGTTGTTTGATTTAATTATTGCATTATTTTAAACACAATTTCTTTCAGCGAGAGCAATAGTATGTGCGGTGTAATAAGTGAGGTACAAGGCCCTCTGTCGGATTGTCACGATCATATACACCCTGATGTTTTTGTTGGAAATTGTGTCGCTGAGGTTTGTGGAAGTAACGGGGATAGCAAACCTATTATTGAGGTAAGTTGATTTTTTATAGTTTCTTTTATGTTCTTTAATATGATAATTGTTAAGTCAGAAACCAGTTTTTCTTTATTATAAATGTATTCTACTTTCAACTTTAGAACCTACACATTTCCCATATGATATTTACACACACACAGACAAATTGATTATATACTTTAAACTGTGTATTTGACAGGCTGTGAACGAATACGCCACAGAATGCCAAAAGACCAACCAGTTGAATTGCAACTGGTTCCAGAGTTTAAGCACAATTTCAATAACATGCCGCGAAAACAGCAGATATGACGGTTGTGCTTCTGCCTGCCCCAATACCTGCCAAGATCCATATGCATCAGACAGGTATGTTATTATGATTTAAGTGATTCAGAGAATACCAACTTTTTTGCAAATAGGGTAACAATGGTTTGATGATTTTTATGGCAGATTTTGTAAAGTTTGCATTTTTCTATTTTATTATGCTTATTTTTTCGCTTTAGTTGTGCTGCACCTGCAATATCACGGCTGTGTGTGCGAATTTGGCTTTGTATTGGATGGCACAGAATGTATTCTACCAGAAGAATGCGGCTGTACATTAAAAGATGGCTCTTATGTTTCACTGGGTAAGAAAATTTCTTTAATGATGAAGTCACTATATGTCAGTTGGAAATCACACACACATCGATTGCGTCACTGAGGGACATTTCTTATACTTATATTTGCTAATATACTGTGTATTAAATGTATCAACTGAACTTGGCGGTGTGATGTACATGCATAATATCCAATCTGATAATGGGTATTGTATTGAACAACCCTTTTTAAACATGTTAGATACAAAGTTTTTGTCTTACCATTCCATAATATTTTTACCATTATATATCAACAGGAACCACCAGAATAACTCATCACTGTGAACAAGAATGTACGTGTGAAGCACCCAACACGTACGTCTGTACTGACGATCCCTGTAATAATGGGTTAGTCTGCGAAGAAGGACCAAGTGGATTATCTGAGTGTGTACCTGGACCTGACTGTAAGTTAATCGTTAGTTGACAAATTTTATTTTTTCACTGCAAAAGAGCTATTCCAGTGAAAATTACTAAACATCTTTAGTATAAAGTATATTATATGGTAAATATCCGGGTTGTTAATTAATAGAAAATTTCCAGAATAGTTACTAAAATCAAATCTGTGAATATAAGTCTGTGAAATTGAAAACCAACGACAACCTTTCTAATCTTGACCTGCGAAAACTAATTTTTTAAAAATACTAGTTTTGTGGATTTTCCAGACGTTTAAATAAAAAGATTTAAATACAACATTTTATCTCTATTATTTAGTTATAACTAAGACAACTAAAATACGCAGCACCCATAGTTGTGATGCATCGAAAAATATGCTATGTTGCTGTTGTTTATTATGTGATACTTAACTGGTTGTTTCTTTAGACACTACAACCCCAGCACCTACAACAGAAGCACCTGAACCAGGTAAGACCAAGTTCTACATATTATTGCATTGATAGATAATCTTTGATTCATATGCATTTGTGTGTTGATGAGATGCTGTGATTATTTACTTAGAATAAACAAAGTAAATAAATGAAAGATTGCATGTAATTAGGCAGGAAATCGTCAGTAGACCTTATGCATGTAGTCAGGTTGTTATATCTCTTGCAGTGTGGTTATACATACCATGTTGCACTTAAATGTAATGGTAAATACCTTAACTAAACAGCTTGAATAAAGGTTGATTAAGTTGCTCAACAAATTGCTTATTGATCAACCAAATTGTTATCAAAGTGCTATCTGAATAAATGATATCTTAGAGCTGTCACAGCACAGAAAACTGATGTTTTTTCCTATATCCAGTTTCCTGCAGAAATTCAATGGTTGTTGATTTGGTGTTTGTACTTGACACAAGTTCATCGGTCGGTAAAGAGAACTTCAAACTCGTCCAGAACTTTGTTTTTGACGTGATTGACTTCTATGACATCAGCCCTGACTCTATGCAAGTAGGCATGGTGAGGTACAGCCGTAGCGTTGAAATCGTTTGGAAAACAGGGGTGCACGGTGACAAGACGGACTTGAAGAGTAAAATCGAACAAATCTCTTACCCTGGAGGGGGCTCAAACACGGGGCTGGCATTGACAACAGTCGCACGGGAATTGATGAGTCAATCTCCTTCCACCGGCCGTCGAATGAACACTCCTGCTATAGTTGTTCTGATCACTGATGGACCTTCACTTGACGATGTCGAAGAACCGGCCGCCATTTTGCGTGAACTGGCAACTTTAGTTACAGTGGGAGTGGGCGAACTGGCCCCTGAGAAACTTCTAGAGGAAATATCATCCAGCCCCAGTGATAAGTTTGTTAATGAGGTTTCCGATTTTGATGAATTGTCCGACATTACAAGATCATTTGCTGAATCTCTGTGCTCTGCAAAAAGTAAGTTTTTTAAAAAAAATGTTAAAAATTTCAGATTACTTTGGTAGAGTTCACGATTCAAATTTAATTTAAACTTTACTAGCTTTTAAAATAAGTCTGTTTATTCTCAAGTTTTATATAGACGTTTTAATTCCTAAAGAGATTGGGTAAGGGGTAAGATTCATGTGTCATCCCCGTGAATGGTAATTGCTAAGGGTTGTTATTTTACATGCAATATTTAGATTACCTTGTGTCTATCATCAGGTTATGTAAGAATCGCATGATCTAACAGTTTATGTGTCTAGATACGAGTGACAAGCAGCCGTGTGGGTCCGAAGGAGAGTTCAGGTACCTCACATTGGATGGAAAGAACTTCAGGTTTAATGGCTCGTGCAGCTACACTCTGGTCAACGTATTCTGCAAGAACATGGACAGACTAAATGTTGTGGTAAGTATATTAGAAAGAGAATTTTTTCATACAATGGGTACAAACGTTTTAAGGTAATTCTTAAAAATTACAAAAATTTGCCACAAGTGTTTTATCACATCCTCTTATTACACAGATCCTACGAGACCCTCATGGTCACCCAGCTCCTTATTTCTTCGCACGGGCTGTTGTAGACATTATGGATTTCCGAATTGAACTTCGACAAGACAATGTCATTACTGTGAGTATTTCTTTAAAAATGAGTAGTTTTGCATTTTTTAATATCATTTTTGCAATGTGTTACCAATAAGAGCTACACTCACTGTTATTAAATATTTTTCTAATTTTCTTTATTTGTACTTAAACTATGTTCCCTAGCAAACATAGTATAATATACTTTTTCTAATAAGTAAATTCACATTTCCAAAAAAATTATGTGGAATGTATATAAGTTTGTTAACCCCCAAATGATTAATAATGTTTAAAAATACCAGGTTGATGGTTTCCTTGTGAATCTCCCGTTTATCTCTCGGGATGGTGAAGTTCGAATTCGAATTTCCGGGTTTTCGGTCAAAATCGTTGCAAAGAATGGGGTCACGGTTGAATATGATGGAACTTTTAATTTCAAAGTTAAAATGCCGGCAAGTTTTATGGGATGCACTAATGGTAAGACCTTCTTGTTCTTTATTAGATTTTTGTAAAAATTAATTTTTGATGTTATATCATCAGTATATATGCAAATATCATAAACATTTTTTGAAAATTCTTCCCTGTCCATAAACTTCAATAATATATTGCTATTTTATTATATTTAAAAAAATTTTTATTATATTTAAAAATTTTATATTGCTATTTTATTATATTTAAAATTTCAATATGTATAATTATATTATAACATTTTCGTTTTAAGATTTGAAAAAAATTATTTTTATTATATACATTTTTCTTATAGGTTTGGCAGGCAACTATAATGGCTTGCCTGACGATGACTTCAGTGGCTTGTCTGAGTTTAACCATGCTGAAACATTTAAACTTGCTGGAAGTCCTATCAGGTAAATAGTGTAGATCGAGATACTATAATATATACATATTGGGACATTTTGGCCAGAAGGGGAATAGAGTAGAAATCGTTTGTCAGAAACTACAATCAAGTGTTTCTGATTTGTCCAGTATTTTTTGCCTTTTTTTGTACAAAAAAAAAGATTGCAGTTAATTTTCAATGTGTCACATTTTGTGTGTTTCTTAATATCTATACCACAGCTGACGCTGTATCATTAGCTATTATTATCATTAGAGCTATTGCACATATAAGGGAGAATATTGTTTTTTTTTTATATAATTTGTTAACCCTTTTGCTTTGTATATCTCATTGCCAAAAGATGCAATCACTTAGCTAGTTACTTATTTATCCAAAAAATGATAAAACTTCCATATTTCGAATTAACAACATACCTGTAGGTTATGTCTAATGTTATGTTAATTTTTATCATCCTTTCCAGCTGCATCGGAGCTGATCCACTTAATGCCTGCGAGGCTGATGGATTCAAGACTGGGACTTGTGGATGTGACATCATGGGCGACCCGAATTCCGTATTCGCCGACTGCAACCGAATAATATCTCCGACATCGTATATTGGGGTGAGATTAATTTGTCTGACTGCATGATGTGAAGGTTAGAAGAGAATGGCCATAAAATACAGGTTTCAGGTTCAATCCACAGTCCAATCTGGGCTGTGTATTTAATCCTATATGTAAGGTCAGATAAAAAAAATTGTGAGAACTAATACACCGATACATTGAGATTACCATTTAATCGTCACATCAATGCATACCCAATGGTTTTCAAAGTTTTTGCATTTTATAAGCTTACTGACCTGATACAAATTACACTTGCCCTTTTGTAATCAGCTTAAAGTTGCTATATTGAACATATATATGAAGAAAATCTAAGCATTAAATTACTGATTAAAAAAATTAGATCATTCAACTTTATATGGAAAGGTAGTTGAAGTTACTAGCTAAACCGTTTATTTCCCAGCTTATAAATATACATAATTTGAACACATATTCTTAGGATTGTAAGTTTGATGCATGTGTGCACGAGGGTTCAAGTTATGCAATAGAAGCAAATATAGCAACATATGCAAAAGCCTGTGCTGAATTGGGTTACATAATCAACTGGAGACAAGAATGTGGTATAGGTGAGTCAATAATCCTGCTTTACACAGTTTTACTCCCTATTATTTTTGTAAAATAATCTATTTTTCATTTGTGACTAAAGATAACACATAGTCCAGTCATAGAACTCAAAGAGATATTGCAATGTTTTGTATTGTTTATTACAATAAGCTTGCACAACTTTGCCTTGTATGGAGTCTCTTTTAACTGGCAGCTTTCCTATATGGCAATGTGTCAAATAAACAAACAACCAGGTCATTTTTAACTTAAAAATTCTGTATTTAACCACCATACTATTAAGATTTTTTATATTTTTATTCTAATACAGCAGACAACAAATGCCCACTGAATTCTACATACAATCCCTGCACTAACGGATGCCCAAACACTTGCACTGATCCAAATAAAACAGCGAAGTGCCCCGAATTCCCTTGTATTGAAGGTAAAGTATACTGACAGCTTACTGGCTTAAAGCATGCAATAAAACTTGGACCTCAAACCACATTATAATCGTTAAATTTCAGGCTGTTACTCATTTGACATTTATCCATAAAATTCAATTCCAGTTATAAGTCATATGGCTGGTAATTTAAAATTAACTTTTTTATAATTTTATTAATGAATTATTGGATTGGGAAAACATAGGACCTCACCTATCCTAACATAAATGAAATGTGTGAACAAATATTGGTTACGGTTTCTGTTTTCTAAGCATGGTTTTGCTTATTAGCATTATTAAACAGAATTTACCACATTTTTCTAGGATGTCAATGTAATGGCAACATGGTACTTTCTGGCACTGAATGTGTACCTCCTGAAGAGTGTGGCTGTGTGATGAATAGAAGATACTACAAGGTAGGAAGATTGTATAGTAACTGTTCTTGCACATAACTAAAACCTTAGATTATTTTGCTAAAGCTACTGTGTTTATTATTTGAACAAGTAGGATTTCTTAGACCATCTCATATTTTTGGTTATAAATGCCTCTAACTATCTTTATTTCACCAGGCCGATGAAATATTTTACAATGATGACTGCAGTGAGTTGTGTAGTTGTGTGAATGGTGAAGCAGCTTGCAATGCATCTGAGTGTGAGGTTGGTCAGTTCTGTGCAAAGGACTTGAACGGCGTGCTTGGTTGCCAACCACAAGGTAGGATCCATCATCATTTCAATTTTTCCATAGATTATGCAATTCATTTAATATCGAAATTAAGTAATTAAAAAACTCACATAAATTTAAATTCTGAGATAATTTGCTTTACCAAGTATTAAGTCTTTTTATTGCATTGAAATAACCTACTGTGTGCTGGGCACTTTGGATTAAAAATCCCCCCCCAAAAAAAATCAGATTAAAAAATTCAATTAGTTATTAAAAAAATTATTTAGTCTAATTTTTGTTTATTCTACTTTTATTTACTAACAACAAAATTAAAAATAACATTAATTATGTCTAAAAAATTAAACTAAAGATTAGTTAACAAAAACAAGAAAAGGAGTTTGCAAAACAGTCATTGAAACATTTTTCTCACAGAAATTGGCATTTGCGGACCTGCGGAGAATGGCAACTTCAAAAACTTTGACGGCGAAGACAAGATCACCTTCCCTGAGGACTGCACATACACGTTGTCACACACGAATGCGTATTACAAGTTTGATGATCGGTGGTTCGATGTGAAGGTAGAGGTGGTGGGGACAGCAACAAACCAAATCACTGTTAACGCCGCCCAGGTTTTATTCAAAGGAGGCATGACGTACATCGACTTGGGTCCCGGCGTTAAATTTTCGGTATGTTCTTTTGAAATTTTTAAATCAAGCTGAAATCCAATTTGCACAGGAACCTCATTTCTTAATGTTACAATAAAAGTCTCATATTATTCCACATTTTCTATTGCAGTTCGTTTTATGCTTAAATCCACTAGTATGCTATGCTCTGTTTTTCACCTTTCACCAATTTTTAAAGAAAAATACATAGAATTATAAAATTTTCTGAAAACCCAATTTCAGAATAACCATCTTTATTTAAAACCCTCTTGAAATGTTACTAGTTTTTTAATGTTACTTAAAAAATGTTCCTGGAATTTTTCTGAACTTAGTTGAATTTTTCAGGTGAATGGAAGTTACTTGACCAGCTATGATGATGGAGACATCTCAGTCAACATAAGCAACAACGTGATATTTTTGGAAACTTCATATGATCTGGTTATTGTGTACGATGGTAGCTTCATTGATGTTACTGTGAGGAACAGCTACCAGGGAAAGGTGGGTGTTTAAGTATTTTAATGAAAAGATTTGTGGAATTGAAACCAACCAGTTAGAGGTTGTGTCTGTGGGCAACGCATTAGCAGACATGCATAACCTCTTGTTTCATGACTTGTACTAAAATTGCAAAAATATCTCAAACTTATACAACACACTGAAATAGCTTTGGTAACCTGACGTGTGTGCGAGGTATTCTGACAATTTGTGTTTGTATGATGATTCGTGCCTATTAACAAGATAAAACATAATTATTCCATTCCTATATCAGTGTAATCAATTAATAATCTGTTAATGATGAACCATTAATTCCAGCTTGGAGGTATCTGTGGGAATTTCAACAGTCGAACCACTGATGACTATCTAAAACCTGACGGTGATATTACTGACAATATCTCCGAATTCGTAACTTTCCATAAAGTTGGGTTATGCGGTGGGGGTCTTGGAATTCCACAAAACGACTGTCCAAGCGGAGCGACCCAAAAGTAGGTTTATCTACCTAAAATTTAAAGTGATTAAGCGATGAAATATGAATTCTTATTAAGTAGCTGGTTGCCAATGATAAATTTGGTGTACTTAACAATTTTAATTTTCTAGTCAAATAAAAAAAACAGATTTGACTAAAAAAATGAGTAATCAGACAATATTCCCAATGAAGAATACGCAGCTTTTCTAATCATCTGACCACAATTAGGATTCAATTCAATTCAATCAATTGCACCAAAAAGGCAGTTGCATCTAGCTTAAATACGAATTATTATAGTATTGTAATTGTTATTTATATAAAGCTATATGTTTTTCTGCAGTTCATTGGGAGGAATGTGTAGTGCGATATCAGATGCGGAAGGCCCGTTTTCCGAGTGCCATGACCATGCCGACCATACAGAGTACCTTTTTACTTGCCTATCCGCTGCTTGTTCAACTCAAGCTACACCTATGGTTGTGGAAATGGTAAATTGGAATTTCATTTAAATCATTTTAGTGTGTTTGTTAATAAGTGACTCTGTTCTATGTAAAATTTTTTACTAACTTTTCAGTATTGGATTTACGGTAAACATAAATCTGTAACTTTTATCGCCTAATTGTTTTGTAAAATTGTATTTTTTAATTTATATTTTTTGTTTGTAAAGTTTTTTAACAGGCTTGGTGTTTTATGTCCAGGTTTACCAGATGTCATATTTTTTTATTAGACAATATGTTTGCAGTTGGTTTAATTGGTAACACTTTGGTAGAAAACCTTGAAAATTAGCTACTTTGCATTTATATCTTTGGAAAAGGCAGTTATCAGACTTAAAACTTATCCAAATAGACACTGACCTGTGTAAATAACCAATTCATTTCCAGTCAATGGAAAGTTATGCCGAAGAATGTAAGAGAGTTGGACAAACAGTATGCACATGGAGGGAAGACACTAGTCTGCAGGTTGACTGCCCTGAAAATTCAAAATCGTTTCAATGTGTGTCTGGATGCCCCAACACCTGTAGAAATCCAAATGCTGAAGAAGGGTAGGAAATATTATTTTTAATTCAATATTCTTGTGTTGGTAATAATTGTTTCTACCACCAGCTATAACACTAATAAATAAAAACTCTCAACTAATTTATGGACATGTTTACGAGCTCCAATTCAGCACAGTAAGCAATTTGGTTGGAAATCCAAATTCGATATTAGAGTTATTGCATTATACTACACATATTTTTGTGCTTTAAGACCAAAATATCATGCACAGATGTGACAAACCCAAGACAGACAGATGTGTGTGCAACAAGGGCTACCTGATGAATGACCAAGGGGAATGTGTTGAGGAATCGGAATGTGGATGTACTCTTCCAACTGGAACTTACGTTGAACTTGGTAGGACTTTTTATACAGAACTTGCTCTAAATAATTGGTGTATTAGATGTACTAGTTTTAAATTTCTATTTTATAACTGGAAATAGAATTGGTATTTTATAATTGATATTACATATTATATTTGGTGTTGCATAGAATTAGAATAATAGGTTTCATATAGAATGGAGATCAACCTCAATAAATGTTTTTTGTTTGTATTTGTTTGTTTTATTATAAAATGTACATTCTGTCTATGTTTTCTGACATTTTTTTGTAATCAAGATTTCCGGTACATGAGTTCGGACTGCGGCACAGAGTGCATTTGTGAGCGAGGTGGAGATTATTCATGTTCGCAAGTAACCTGCACTCCTGGAGAGTATTGTGCTCAGATTGAAATGTCGGGGTGTATGATTGTCTCGACCAAACTTTACGTGAGTACTTTTCTTGTAGAAAAATGACCAAAAATTGTGAGTTTGTCCAATAAAAATATAAAAATAGAACACTCTACTTTTCTATTGCAACAAAACTTTCACATAATTAACTTTTCTTTTTTAGCCACACCTGTGCCCATTGATCCACGCATTGGTAAGTATCATAATTTCAAACTACTGTATTCTACTTGAAATATATATAACCTGATTTTTGAATAATTGTATGTTATAGCCAAGATATGGTGCAGGTATAAATATGGACTTTTTCATTATTTTGGTCAATAAGTGTGGTTAATTTATTTAATATGATTTAAAAACATATTTATTAATTTTTATTTTTTTAAATACTAATATTTACCTCCATTACAGGTTCAAACAACACAAACCAAGGTAATTTTCATGTTTTAAAATCGTACCATTGCAAAATATCATATTATTATCTACCAATCACAACACCTGGGGATGTGTGTAATATATTGTTTTTATATTTTTATTTTCCACAGATAAATGTCCTCGAAACATGAAATTGGATTTGATGGTTGTTCTTGAATCAAGTTCATCAATGACCGCTGTCGAGTTTAACCAAAGCTTAATGTTTATTCAAAACATGGTGGATAGATTTCACATTTCTCCATTATCTGTCCAGGTATGGTGATTGTTACTTGAAATTAGTCAATAGATAGTACATCCATGTTGATCACTGGATAGAGAAAACAATGGGGGTACCTGGTGCTCAGGGTCTCAGCTCTTACATGAATTTAATCCTGTACAACCAACACTGTTTAGCAAAAAATTATAAAGCCAATTTTCTTCCTTTTTATTAGTTTGTAAAAACTAAATACGGGATATTCTGACTAATACTACCCCTAGGAACAACTATTCCCATCCTATCAATTTGCTTAAAGTATCTCACAACTCCAAATAAAAATGTGTGAAGAAAATAAGAAAAAGGCAGCTGTGTTCAATGTGTGTTTAATAAGAAAACCAACTGCACCCTTAGTTATATGTACAAATAACCACTCCTTAACTATGTGCAAAATATAAATAATACCAGTAAAAACTATTTCATACATTACTTTGTAATCTTAGGTTGGCGTGGTACTTGCTGGAGTGAAAAGTGTTGAAATGTGGAAGCTGGGGAAATATAAACAAAAGGAGGAGTTACAGGATGCAATATCCAATCTACCACAGTACACCAGTGGTGGTACTAATATTGGACAAGCTCTTGAATATATCACAACGTAAGTGGAGATATTAAGTGATACTGTGTTTGGAATATGATATTTGTTTAATCAAAAAAGTTTGGAAAACCAAAAACGCTATAACACAGGAATTAAGCTGAACATCGATGTTTTTTTTGTTTTGCATACAACAGAGTGTTTGATTTTGAAAAAGCTTTATATTATATGAGTCAAGTTGTTGTTAATTTTGTGCTCCTACAAGGAATACGCAACCAAGCACTTTTAAGCAGTTCAGTCAAACTCCAATATGCAGTCCAATCAAACCCTGCTTCACGATAAAAAAAATTCTAAGTATGATAAGGTTATAAAATTATTACCATTCATATTCTTAGAACATCATTCACTGTTGAAGCTGGTAGAAGGCTGGATGCTGAGGCGGTTGTCTTGGTAATGGTAGATGGCACGTCACGTGATGATGTATCCTTACCTATCCGAAAACTACATTCAATTGCAACTGTCATTGCTGTTGGAGTAAAGGTTTGTGGCAAAATGTTTTGGACACATCTTTGAAATATATTTTGTAATTGACAGCAATATGAATAGTAAACTTAAAAAATATATAATTTTATAGGTTTATTAGACACATCTGCGGTTTTTATAATTAAATTTTGTTTGGAATTGTTACATGGTTTAATGCTTTCCTTCGCTACCTTTTTATGTTAGTGTTGTGTAATTTTTTTAAACAAAACTAAATAAACCAAACACTGAAGATCAATGTGAACAGATTACTGTTAATATTGGTACATTTTTGTTGACTTACCCAATAATGCAATTCGCCGGTTTTGATCTCACAACCTTTCAGGTATTAAGCAAACATACTACAACTGACTCAAAATGTTTAACAAATTTATTCGCAGTATAATAAAAAACACTTTCAAATTTGTTTTACAGAAAACAAACAAAGATCTTCTCAATGAGATAGCATCAGCTCCAGACAGCAGCAATGTCATACAAACTGACACATTCAATGAATTACTCAACAAATCTCAATCCACCGCTGAGCACCTTTGCTCATATGGAGTTGAGGATCCAATCTGTATACTGGAAAAGGATTGCCAATGCATTTATGATGGAAAAGTCACAATGAATTCAGGTACAACTTTTTTCAATACCCAATATACTGGGAAATTTTTTTTTATTAGTTCATTTTACCAACATAAATACATCATTGGTGGGATGTATATGGAGACAGAAGAGTATACTTAGGAAATGTCCAACTAATATGACATTAGTATTTGTCAGAGTAGGACTTGCACACAATCAATTTCCATGGCTTCCATTATGTTTAGCAAGATATGTATGAACAATTTTTTTATTTAAGCAAATAGATATTAGATGAGAAACAGTTTGGTATTGACATTACTCTGTTTTGTAATTAATACATGCTTACCAGTTCATCACTTTATATTAATAAAGGTATTTCAAAATAGCTGTTGAAATATATGCACTATTCTAACAAAGATTAGCTTATGCCTTTAAAAGGAATATATATTACAGTTACAGCATATTCAGTATCATATTCACATAGAATCTATGTATAAAAAACACTGACAGTGTATTCACTGATAATATTAAACAGGTGATACATTTATGCTGGATGGGTGCAAGAAGAACTGTATTTGTGCTGGTCAGCGTGGAATTATATGCAGAGACACCTCTTGCAAGGAGGAGGAGATTTGTGAAAGGAATCAACTTACCGGATTTCACCATTGCTTTCCTCAGCAAGCATGTACGCAACTAGTGACATTTTTTAAAGAAATATTTATAAATGACAAATAAGTATGTAAAGTTTAGCAAGCTTGTGAGTTTTAGTAGACACTGCTGTATATATAAAGCACATTAAGATTTATATTAAATATTGAATAAACATATGTTTTTGTTGTTATTATTTAACATATTTATAATAATCCTCACCTACTTAAAAGTTTTATCCAGAAATTACAATACAACTTTTGATTTTTCCAGATAAGTGCCGATCTGACACTGCTATTGATTTGGTCTTCTTGGTGGACTCGAGCACATCAGTACGACGGCAAAATTTCAACCAACTTTTACATTTCGTTTCCGACATCGTTCGTCGCTTCCAAATCGGGCCGAACGATGTTCAAGTTGCACTTGTGCGCTACAGCTCGTCAGCTGATATCGCCTTCTCACTTTCGGCACATTCAGATGAAACCAACGTCATCAACAGCATCGTTTCTATTACTAACAACCCAGGCTCTCGTAAACTGGGCCAAGCATTACAGACCGTCAGCAACCGGCTCCTGAGCTCTGAAGCAGGACAGCGAGATGGCGTGCCTACCGTAGTAATTGCCATTGCCACGGGCCACTCAGATGATTTGATCAATTCAGCGGCTCAAGATTTGAAATCCAAAGCCACTGTAATTGGGGTCGGGATTCGCTCGGTTGAACAAGAAATGTTGGACGAAATTTCCTCTGGGAGAAACTTTTCGATCTATCAGAACGATTACATCCAACTGCATGCAGTCGCCGGACCCATTGCAAAGCTGACTTGCGATTTAGGACTTTACATTGGTAAGTCATTCGTATTTAAAATCTGTACCATATTTAGTGCAAAATAATCCTACTATTTTTTTTATGTCAGCTGTATAGTATAGATAATATGTCTTAACTGAATTTATATTTTCTAGGCACCACTCCATCACCAACTACTATATCAGGTAGAATATTTTTTTTAATTTTTCACGTTTTATATTGATATTTTATCTGTTGCACTGTACTTATGCCATTTTTTCCGTGTGTTACTAATTAATTATTATTATGATTAAAATAAAGAACAGACAAAAAATAAAATAATTTAATGACTAGAATTTTTTGTGACTCCGGCTCAAGATATCTGAAGCCTTTGTTCTCTTCCACAGCCACGCAAGGTCTGGTGAATGAATGTGATTTGAATTTGGACAACTGCTCTCATGATGCCACTTGCACTGACACAGATGAAGGGTTTGAATGCACTTGCATTGATGGATTTGAAGGAGATGGTGTAAACTGTACAGGTATGTGTTTTATTGTGGTTTAATTTGTACAGAAAGAGGGGTAAATGGATAAAAATATGGGATACTCATCTATATTTCTACAAATGGGTATTTTTCAGATTACCTTATGCCCACCATTGTTTACCATAGCTTAAAGCTTAATAATATTCTGTAGAAGCATGTGTTGAAAGTTTTGTTTCACAGATATCAAGAATCAAGCCTACTTTTTTTGATTATTTTTTTTGTAGCTTAATAAACCCATGTGATATAAAGGATAGTTAATAAATAAAATATATATATTTGTTTTTAAAGGAAACAATGTGTGAAACTTGTTAGATGACATTGCATTCAGTAGAAACTTTTTTACCTACCAAAATAATGTATCTAACTACACACAGACAATACATGAAAACTTAAGCCTAAAATCTCTTTTTTATCATCAGACGTAAATGAATGTTTAGAAGTGGCTTGCGATCGCACATCATTCTGCAACAACACACTTGGTAGCTACCGATGTGAATGCAAAGAGGGATTCCTAGGTAGCTCAGGGTCTTGTTCAGGTAAGCAAATTTGTGCTACAATATTTCTTGTGCTAATATATTTAAATAATAGAATATTGCCATTTCTTTAATTTACAGTATTCCTATATTTCCAATACATTATATCCATATCTTCAATTTCTGTATTTTCATTTCAATATTACAATAACTTCAATATACAATATTACATTATCTCCAATATACAAAATTCACATATCCCCAGATATTAATGAATGTTCACGAGATGTTTTCATCTGTGACCAACGTTGTGTCAACACCTTTGGCAGTTATGAGTGTGCCTGCTTTACGGGATATTCCATTGCAAACAACTCCACCTGTACAGGTACGAACGCCAGATGTTTTAGCTCATGGTTATATTGTTATAAAAAAAAAATTGTAAATTAAAAAGGTCCACATTTAAGCAAAATTACAACTTTAATATGTTATTATTACTATGTACTATAACAACAATTTGCCAATAAACTGTTAGGTGCAATATTTTTTCTCATTCTATCATTTTTATTATAATTTAAACTGTTTATATTGACCGATTTTTATTCGCCTGGCATTTATAAAATTGAAAATAATTTGTCATCATCTTTCAGCTTCATTAAAATATCAAAACTTTTTCTGCTGGCGGAATAGATTTCCAGACATAACAATTTTCTCCAGTAAAGCATGAGCATTGTTTTAAGATCACAAAGTAATTTACATCGGAATAATGAGCTTTCTTGCCAGATATTGATGAATGTACTAACGGGACTCATGCATGCACTGGTAACCTGGTATGTGTTAACACCGATGGTGCATACTATTGCGACTGCGCTGCTGGGTTTACTGCATCTGGAACAACATGCCAAGGTGATCTTTTAGAATAACACTAATTTTTATCAACATTCGTCCAAGCTTTTTTATGTAATATATGTTAACATGCATGCTTTACTGAATTGTTAGTGTCTTAACAGTAAATGGTATTTTTTCTTTTAACATAATATATCTGTACTACACATAATTATTATCTAAATTAAAATGGGGCATTTTTTTAATCACAAGATTACAAAACTCCAATATTTCTAAAGAATAACTAGAACACTCTTGCTAAGACTATGGACAATAAGATTGTAGTTATACAGTTCCTCCTAATGTTGTGTTGTAATGACCATGCTATTCCCATTACCAATATTAGAAATCTCGGACTAATATTCAAACTTTACTAATTTAGTTTGGTAGCAGGAACAATATTAACAAAAAACAAAGAAGTGAAGTTAAAATATCTGACCTTTCTGACCATAATCAATATAATAATATCTATCAAAAGTTTGATCCTTCCTTCCATAGATATAAATGAGTGTGAGACAAATACACACAACTGCAGTGATCTGGCTGTTTGCAAGAATACAGTGGGGAGCTATACTTGTACTTGTAGGGAGGGGATGAATGGGGATGGATACAATTGTGAATGTAAGTCTGATTTTGATTTAGGTTTATAAAGGTTTTAGAATTTATCCTAGTAATTTTTAGTGAATTTCGAATATTTTTAATTTCTTGGACTTATTTTGCAATGTAATTTTTTTTAATTCATATTCTCAGTTGTTCTTTTTCATAAAAAACAACCAGCATCTTTTTATTTTTAGTATATTTTGGTAATAATAATGCTAAACCGGTATAATATCTATTAAAAGCTTTTGTCATAGTTGCCAAATGCAACATGTTTTAAATTTAGTCATAGCTCCTATTACTGGACTAAACATTAACCAAATCAAAAATAATTTACTGAATGATTGAACGGTTCACCTAGCTTTGAATGGCACAGCTTAATGAATATTTTGCCAATTAAACAAAATGATGTTAACCATCCACATAGCTTTGGATAAAGCAATGTTGCAAATCTTGTTGTAAAATGTTGATTATCTTTATCTCTTAAACAGCATCAGACACAATTGGGTCATGTGATTCCCTGTCCTCCTGGAGTAGATGGATGGACCGAGATGATCCAGATGGAATCGGTGACGATGAGTCACTTGAAACACTTACCAGAGAAAATCCATGTAACTTTTAACTTCATGCTAATGACATTAATAAATGTGTTTTTTTTCTCGAAATTTTCCCACACTTGGTAAACAAATATTTAAGTACCTTTTTACTGACTATTTGTCCCCTAATTTATTAGTCATCTTTATTATTAGGGCATGTCTTTCATGTAAAAAAATTTCCCTTTCAAATCTTACTGTCCATAGTATCACAGGATAATTTTAAATCTAATAAAAAATTACGCTCAGAAATATCCTTTTATGGTAATACCTCAATTTCTATAACCCTGACATATTTATAATTTTAATTAGTATTAATACAATTTTAATAAATACCCAATGTAATTTTTAAAAGTGTTTTTTCCAACATTCTTTTACATCTTTTGCAGATGACTTCTGTAGCAGCCCATCAGCCATCCAAGTACGCAGTGTGGATGACACCCCATATTTAGAAACCGGAGATAGACTCGATGTTGGTTTGAACACTGGCGTTGTTTGTGAAAACAGCCGACAAGTCAGCGGCCAATGTCTGGATTACAAGATAAGGGTTTGCTGTTCAGGTCAGTATTATTGATTCTTATACCTTCTTAAGTAGTGATTTAACATTTTTACATATTTACTTGTATTTTCTACTCAGTGGAATACAGCACAAATATTAAAAATATAATTCATAACCGCAATATTAGTCTTCACGTTTTAACCCTGTTTCAGGCATCTTTGGTAAGTGCTCCTCAGGATCATCATGGAGCAGATGGTTGAGTGAGGAGACCTCAGTGGATGTTGCAGGCGATCTGCAATTGCTTTCTGTGATAAGGAGCAAGTATCCTGGTGAGTAGAAATTTATACCGCATATTTTTTTGTGAACATGTATCTTCACGTTGAGCTTCTGTTAAGTTATAGTTATTATTAGACTATGGATCTGCATTACATTGTATGAATAATATTTTAGTGTTTTAAACAAGAAGCAATTGTTATTTTTGAGGTTCAATCTATTGATCCCGTTCAGACAACATCTGATAAGTGCGTTGCTTAAGAACACAGGATGGCTGAGGTCAATCCATCTTCAGGCTGACAGTCAAATGCCCCACATTGAGAGATTCGCCATGTTCCATGCAATGTCACTATATAAATCATTTTCCATTTAGATGAAGTCTGTTCATCACCGACCGCACTTCGAGCAAGGTCCAAAGCCTCAGGAGTGGTCTACTCGATGACGCAAAATTTTCTCTCTGTGCACAGCTTGATTGGGCTCATATGCAGCGATATGAAGCAGACCATTAGGTCATGTGAGAAATATGAAGTGCAATTCTGCTGCAGAGACAGACCGGTCATAGCAAATGATTCCCCAGGTGATTTATAACTTTATGGTGGCTAAAAAGAACCGTTCTACAGTGTTTCAGTAGTTGTAGGTAAGATCTCTTCTGTGTGTCGCTTATAAAGTAAATTGACATTCGATATTATGTTTTTAAACAATCATACAGGCCCACAATATAATTGCTGGATTTATTGTAGGGTGGTTATTATTTTCATAGCCTCTTACCTACTTATGCCATGAAACCTGACATAGTAATAAAACTAATACACTCCCAATATAACCTTCAAAAACATGTATTTTCACTAGAAAACCTCTTTGTAACTGGGATAACATGTGACCAATTATTTTTCTACATATAAATTTAGTAATAATTTTAAATTAAGGTAATTTTAAGTATTAAAAAACAGAAACAGTTTAGACCTGAATGTTGCATTATGATGAACCCCTGTGTTATTACTTGTCTAACCCTTGGTATAATATCTGCATCGTACAGATGTGAATGAATGTTTGGCTCCTGACATTTGCGGTTTGTACTCCGTGTGTGTGAACACAGAAGGAAGCTTTTACTGTGAATGTGATGAAGGATTTGTGACTGATGGAGAGGCTTGTATTGGTGAGTAACTACTGTGTTCATTATCTATTTAACCAACTCTTGTGAATATACTAGAAAATTAAATATATAACAATGAAATTAATTTTATAGAAAAACAGAAGCATAAACCGCTTGTTTATTGCTTACATTTCAATTCATACTGACTGAATAAATAATACTTGTGCGCAATGTACATTCACATAGGAAAAAGTTTTTTGCAGTGTAATTTAATTTTCAAAAATCTAAAAGCTCGGCCTTTTTTTTTAGAAGAAACACTATTTAATTTTATATAAATTACACTTAATATTACTGTTTTGCAAACCTCTTTATATTTTCCAATTATGTTTTTAAATTTTCCCCTGATTTAAATTTAGATTTTGATGAGTGCAAGAACGTATTGTATCTGTGTGCGCGAAACGCAACATGCGACAACACAGTGGGTGGTTTCGAATGCCAGTGTTTGCCGGGTTTTGTTGGGGATGGAATCACCAAGTGTGAATGTAAGTATTTAATCAAAACCTCTTTATTATGTTAGATGCTGTTATTGTCATTTTTTAAAGATAAAACTTTTTTCTCTTAACTTAATGTTAAGGATATTGTTGTCTACTGGATAATCAGTTCATGTGACACAACGGGTAGGGGCGGAAATTACACACTAATAAAGTTCCTGATTTGATGCCTATATCCAACATAAGATCCAATTAAGTTTTATCAAATTGCAGTAGTTTAATTAATATTTATGCTGTACCTGCTAAAATTCCACTGGACTTCAACAATTAGTACAGGACTTCTAACAAATGGTCTCAATTTTATATGACATGCAAGTTATTGGTTTTGATGATATAACACATAATGTAACAAACCTCTAAACCTCTCCAGGATATGAGTATAATATTAAACTTAACTTTTTCAGTGGAAGTCACCACCACATTGCAACCGTCAAGCTCCACATCTGCCCCTCTTCTCTGCGACAAGACCTGTCACAAGAACGCTTACTGCAAAATAATCCAAGGCTCCCCCACTTGTCTCTGCAAAGCTGGCTTCAGTGGTTATGGGGACCTTAATTGTGCAGGTATTTTGGCTAGGCCCTTAAAATTACAAAGTCTGATTGGTTCTATTATCTTAAACTTTGGGTATAAGATGCTGATGAAAGCATTACACAAAACTTTCTTGCAAATTAAAATCGAAATAATTTTATGAACACTTTTGAACTTGTACTTATTGTTCATAAAATAAACAGAACTAATTGTACATTAATGTCAGAACATGTCTATTTATTAGGTACCTATGAAACAAGAAGCATGCAGGTGTATATATATTCCATAATGATACACTAGTATTCATACTATTTATTTATTCATTTTTTAAATTGTAAAATTTCGATCAAAGCAGAACATAGACATCAAGAGAATTTACTGTTTTTACCATTCCCAGACATTAACGAATGTATGTACCGCACACACACATGCACAGCTGTACAGAACTGTGTGAACTACCCTGGCGGTTACTCCTGCCAGTGTATCACTGGCTATGAGGATGTGAATGGCTACTGCGTCGGTGAGTTATGTTTATGGTTATTTAAGATTATTGTATGTAAAAGTGTATGATTAATTAAACAAGTTAAGATTAAGGGATATTTGTTGAATGTTCTTTAATGTAGGATATGATCATTATCCATGAGTTGGTAGAAATACAATCAAAGTGAAATGTACATTATTCAGAATGTCAGTGTGTTTTTATTAAATATGAAACTTTAAAAGATTATTTTTGTAATTTAAGTGTTGGCCTAAAACAACACTGTGAAAGTCCCAATCTGGCTGTTTCAATTTCATATAATATATTATTCTATATTAATATCAGACATAAATGAGTGCGAGAACGACCCTTGTGGAAGTGGACAATGCAAGAATACTGCTGGTAGCTATAGATGCTACTGTGCCACTGGATTTTATAAATATGATGGGGTCACCTGTTCAGGTATGTGGACCCTCTACCTATTCCAATCTATGTAGTTAGTTTAAGGACTAAACATGGCAATTGTAACCAATCAACTCAATAGTTATGCTATACTGAACTGACTATGGAAAAAATTAGTTGGTTTTGTTGTGTACCATTAGCACTATAAACCTTCTAAATTTCATTTGCAACCTAGAAAAACTTTTTCATGTACTTACTAACTAAAGTTTGCTTTTTGTTGCTTGTTTGACAATTTAAAATAACCAAAACGACTGAACATTTTTTATCATCTTATTTTATTCCCAGACATAGATGAATGCCGCCAGGTACGGGGTATATGTGGCACCAACAAGACTTGCACCAACTCAGTTGGAAGTTACTCCTGCAGTTGCAAAACTGGATTTGTGGTGGATGCATTAGACCAATGCATAGGTATGGGCAGTCATTTTCATCTTACCATGAATTGATTTTACTACAGTAAAACCATAGAGCCAAAAATGGTGTATCTATTGATATGTTTCGAAAAGAATTCTTAGTTCACATCACAATAAGTATACCCTATACATCTCGTTCAGATAAAAATTATTGTTCTGCCTTTATGTTTTTGCTCAGATACTCAAAGGTTATTCCACTTATCATAACCAATATTTTTCAGTTAAAATACCCCTAAGACAATAAAAAATATAATTAATCATTTAACCACATTTTATTACATGTCGAGACTCAAGTCTAGACAAGTGTTTTCCAATAATTATATCCATTCTGTCCTGACCTATATAGGATAGGATAGGAGGGATAGGATATTCATCTTTATCCCCGTGAATGGGAAAACCAAGGGGGTTAACACACGGGGCAATCGTCAGATCACCTTCACGCCCATTGTCGGGTTACCGGAGCTATTGCAGTGTGTTGTATATGATGGACACGTTCCTTCAATTTGGTAGAACCCATTAATCCGCTGGGTTCAGGCAATGTCCGTAATGTGCCTTGCCCAAGGACACAACCGACTAGCTAGCGACCAGTTTTGCACCTTCAACCTTTCGATTGAAAGGCGACGCACTTAACCGTTAGACCAACCGGCCGGACTCTTTATGCTATGTTAACCACAGTAGTGCAAAGACATAAATTATAACATTTATCACAAGAAAAATAATAATAAGAAACATCAAAATGGCAAACTTCAATTGTTAAACATTTTGTTGTCAGATATTGATGAATGTATTGAACAAACTGACAACTGCACTGGCAACAAGGAATGTGTGAATCAACCCGGTTCATTCAATTGCATCTGCGTCAGTGGATATGAACCCGACGGCTATGGAAACTGCAAAGGTAAATGAACTGTTTTAAATCGTTAATCAATTAAAAAGTGTTACATGATTAGATAGTCCATATTATCTTCGAGATCACTGCTTTTGAAATGTTTTTATATTCACATTTCCATGTTACTACTGATGAAGGGTGGATTATTCTAAAAAGATTTACTTAATCATCTTATTAGTTTTATTAATGATGTCATTGTATTGTCTGGAAATTGACTGGTCCCGGACAATAAAGGGTTATTAATGTCTGACCTTGCCTAATCTGAATGATGGGAATTTCCCAATCCTACCCTCTTGTTTTTTTTACATCACACCCAAGGTGATACAAATGTCTATAAGATGGAATTGAATGGTATTATATTAAACCGAGAATCTGAATTTAAGTGGCTTTATACACCCCAGACATCAATGAGTGCATCAAAAAAATCTATGATTGCCCGGTTAACTCCCAATGCATAAACGATGATGGTGGATATGACTGCACTTGCTTCAATGGATTTGAACTGGACTTTCAAGATCGCTGTGCAAGTGAGCAATTCAATTTTAAATCCCTGATGAAAATCTATATGTTTATTAATGTGTATGACCAAACCATGCAATATATATATGTGAACAAACCATGCATTATATGTTAAATAAACTTATATCAATACCTTTAGTAATCTCCAATATTTAAATTGTTTTGATGTGCTGATATCAGTGTTAATATACTAGAAAATCAGTAGAAAATTTAAACACATAATATTCCCCATCCCCAGATATTGATGAATGTGCAGGCGTGAACAACTGTTCCACCAATGCATCTTGCACTGACACTACTGGCAGCTATACATGCACATGCATTGATGGCTACACCGGCACTGGTATCATCTGCAAAGGTAAAATTTAATGGCAATATTTTTTTAGAAAATTATTTTCAAAACAGTGGACATGTAAAAAATGATTTATTTGGATGGTTTGTATATTGCTATGATATTTTAAATAAAATAATGTCATGTTTAGTAAAACAAGTGAACGAATTTAGGAATTTTTAAATCAAATTATCATTATATCAAACAAAATATAAAAGGTCAATGGCTAATAATATTCAAAAAGGTTTTCTTTCCAAAGGTGGTTTTCAACTGACTCAGATTTAAATTGTATATTTTGGATTGTTTGAATAAAATATAATTCTATTTTTTTCTGATCATTTTAGATATTGATGAATGTGCCACAAAGACCCACAACTGCCACAACAGTGCTACTTGCACAAACACTCCAGCCAGCTTTGATTGTAACTGTATTGAAGGGTTTACCGGTGATGGACTAACATGCACAGGTTCATGTTTATACCTTGCTTCCATGAGTTTTTTTTTACAAATAGGTCAACTGTGGTTAAACTAAATGGATTATAGGGTTTTAAATGTTTAATTTTCTACAACAAAATTTTTGAAAATAACAAGTAGTTCATCTTTGCACACATAAATATATATAAACTATTTTTATAGATTTCCGTAAAAAAGGATACATATTGGTTTTGACCCTTAGTTCCATTTAACACTAGTCTGTGATGACTTTTTGATATTACATACCTAAAAAGATCTGTTAAATTAGATTGGAAACTGTAAAATGTTAGCAAATATGATCTGGTGATGTTTAATCTGTTATAATTGGGATCTTTTTATTCTATTTTTTCATATGATTTTGGGCCTCATACTTCAATTTATAAATAATACTTTTTATCCCAGATAGTAAAGGAAAG
>CH003250.1:213176-223574 GCA_000149265.1 Ciona savignyi
GCTAAATGAACAAACTTCCACCTCAGATATAGATGAGTGCAAACATCAACCACCGGTTTGTCCTGAAAACTCTGTCTGCTCGAACACTGTAGGAAGTTTTGGTTGTGAATGTAAAACTGGCTTTACTGGAGATGGAGTTTCATATTGCATTGGTGAGATGGGTCTTAATTAAACATTTTTTTATTTCTTAAAAGTAAGTTTTCAGTTGTGTTAATATTTTTAAATATTTATTTTTTATATATATATATTTTATCATTAGTAAATTTTATCATTAGTATAAACTCATTGGAGCTTATACACAGATGTCTTAATTTTGTTAACATTGAAGTTTCCAGTTTTATATTTGTGTTAATAACATATGGTTAAGAATAGCAAGTAACACATATATAGAATAAACTTTTATGAATAAAAATGCTGCAGAAGGCACTTAATTAATGACTATAATATTTGTCATATTCTATAGTTTTTAATAATATGCAGCACGATTTACAATGCATAAAATATTCAAGGTTGATATCATGCAATATTTGGTTTAATTTTTTTTCTATTTTTCATATCGCGACCGTGAAGTATCACAATGAAGTAAATTGGTTTATCAAAATACCGATTTAACTGAGCTATAGTGTGTTTGACAAGGACATTTATACAGATTTGTTTAAAACATTGGGTTAAGAACAAAATTAAGTAGCAAATGGCTGGTTGCGATCACACCACCTTTGCATGTTATTGTGGTAGAAGAAGACTGGGAAGAAGAATTATTTGTGAACCATTTTATCCAATTGTATAGTTTTTTTTTAATTGATTTTGATTTTTCCAGATATTGATGAATGTCAAGAAAATCCAGATCAGTGTGGAAATGTTGCTGAGTGCAGAAACACAGCTGGAAGTTATACATGTGTTTGCAAAGATGGCTACAAGATAAACAGCGTTGGAATATGTGAAGGTAAGTCACATTTGGGATTACAATTTTATTACACCACACGCCTGAGAGTAAATTTACCTCTAATACCCTCTGTACTCTGTTTTTGAGTGAGATATATTTGTAAATTGTTTGAAATAATTTTGGAATATACCCATTACAGACATTGATGAATGCAAGACAGGGGAGCAAAATTGTCAGATCAATTCTGAATGTTTGAACACAGTTCCAGGATATGAATGCCCATGCAAAATCGGGTATACCGGGGAAGGGAAAAACTTAGGATGTACTGGTAAGTTTGTATTTGCTTCTAAAAAAAGCAAGAACATATAGTGTTTTACTAAACATGCTGTTTTTTTAATATATTTTTTTATTTTTTTTGGGGGGGTAGTTGCAAATAGTACCAAAACATAAACTGGGAACAGGAAACAACTGTGTTTAAAACACATTTACAAAGGATGTAAACATGTAATGGATGCAGTCGTTAAACCTAACCAATTCTAATTTAATTGTTTACTACATTTATAGACAACAATGAATGTTTATTGGGCAACACCACATGCGCAAGGACAGCTGAATGTGTAAATCTACCTGGAAGCTACAGATGCAAATGTGCGGATGGTTTTACAGGGGATCCTAGCATCAACTGCACTGGTAAAAGTTTATTTTCAGATTGTCTGGTATAAGGTTGGAATGAGAAATGTTTAAAACTCTTTATTATTACAAGTGACATAATCTGAATACCACATTAACAATTAGGCTCCCAGGGCTTTTCAATGTGTAGGTTAACACTACAATTTTAACAAACCACTTTGAACACAAAGATATCCTGTTATTGGTCTGAAACTGGTAACTATAACATCTTGTTATCTTCAGAAATTAATGAATGTGTTGGGGAGATTCCGGTTTGTGGAACCAATGCAGTTTGCACTGACACAGACCAATCATTCCGGTGTGAATGCATAGTTGGTTATACTGGTGATCCATTAGTCAGATGCACAGGTAAGCGTTCAATTATTTAGATTGTATTGTAACTTGAACTTGGGTTTCCATAACTAGTTTGGTCAGGTGCATATACTACAAATTTTTCTTAAATGTGAAATGAGCCATATACTGGGCCGATATCCAACAAGTCCCTTGTCTGTTTAAATATCTTCTCAAAGATAGATTTGTGTGGGAGTCTTAAACCTATCTGGTATGATGCATCAGTACTGCGCAATTATCAGAATTAACCAATTTATTTATTACATAAACCCTGCCTTAACTGTGTTTCGACATTACATAAACCCTGTCTTAACTCTTTTTTTTTCGAATTTGATACACAATTTATTTTATTGAAACATTATAATATTTATTCAGACATTGATGAATGTGGCCTTGGTATTTTTCAATGCACCACAGAGCAGAACTGTCAAAACACACCATCCAGTTATAAATGTGTTTGTAAAACCGGCTACATCATGAACAACAGAACACAAGGATGTGAAGGTACAAATTATTAAATATAAAAGTTAAAACTGAAAATTTAAAAACAATTTTAATGAAAATTTTTGTGAAAAAATATTGATTGGCTGTATTTATGTATTTTTTTTATGAAGCGCTGTATACTCGATTCACCTTGTAAGTAGAAAAACAATAATCCTTCGAAAACAGTGTTTAATATTTTTTCTTTAATTTTAAATGATCTGTTTAAACCTACTGGATCAAGGTTCTGCTTATTGACTTGCACATTAATTTTAACAGAACACAAAAAGTAGAGTGTTCTATGAGTTTGTTTCTCTTTTTAAATCATTATAACTGGACAATTGTTGAACTACATTTATATGTCTTATATATAGTCACCATGCGCATTTCTAAAAAATCCTCTTTTTAGATATTGATGAATGCTCATCAGACCAAAATGATTGCTCCGGCAAAACAGAGTGTGTAAATACAATTGGCAGTTTTACCTGCCAATGTTTGGATGGGTATGCAAAACAAAATGGAGGCAGTTTCTGTGAAGGTATACCTTTTATATTTCTTTTCTGTTATATATTCTTTCGTGTTGTATGGTACCCCTGTTCACAGTCCAACTCTAACAAGTAGTTGTAGTAGTACAAACCGAGTTAAAAAGCAAACCAAGTTGAAAACAGTTTTCTCTCTCTAAAAACAATATATTTTCTTTGATTGTCTTTTTTATTATTTCAAATTAAGAAATGAGAAATGTTTCAATTAACATCGTAGATATTGATGAATGCACCAACATTACTACTTGCTCGGATACCTCTGAGTGCATTAACACTGCTGGATCATATGATTGTACTTGCTTCGATGGATATTTCTTAAATAGTACAAATCAGTGCCAAGGTAATTTAGCAAGTTTATTATTAATGTCTTATTTTTATTACTCAAAAATATTTTCTTCAAAATGTTCTGGTTAAAAGTGGTGAATATAAAATATAATTTACAGAAAGGAACTCCATGCTGTATAGTCAATAACTTCCCATACGAGAAGGGAATACTTTTACTGGCATTCTTTCCGGGGATCACTGTTTAAATACCAAAGTTATTGCCCTATGTTATATAACATTATTTTAATTATATTGGGTTTAAAGCAATGGTTGGTATAAGACATATAGTATCAATATACTGGAAAAATTTTAGTTAAAAATTCTGACAGTCTAATCTTCATTGCCTCAATTCAACGAAATTAGCTTTACATCGTATTTACAGATGGTTGATGAATGTGCTGAAAAGAAATACGATTGCGGTGCATTTTCCGACTGTGCTAACATAGATGGTGGCTATGACTGCAACTGCCAGGAAGGATATGACTTAAATAGCTTTGACGTTTGTGAAGGTATTTATTTATGTAGTAGAAAAATAAAATTGTTGTTGCTGTTGTTATTTTTATGTAACAAGTGATTTCAACACGATTTTACATTTTTACTTTCTTCATTTTAAAATCATTTTACTTAATGGGTTATATCTTCGTTACCAACGGTTAAAGTTACTTCTTATCGGTAATTTTCTATTTTTTGTAATATGGTTACAATTTCTGATTTTTTCGAACCAACCATTACAACTGGCAAAATTTGCTCTTTTTTCTTTTCTTAGTTTTGTTAACCGTTTGTGCATTAAAAATACTACATGTTTTTCCAAAAAAACAAAAAATTGAGCTGCAGGGTTTAATCATTCCTGAATTTCGTACAGACATTGACGAATGCAGCACAGGAGCTGCTCGTTGTGTTCTGAACGCTGAATGTTCAAACGAGCCCGGTACCTACCAATGTACATGTGTTGAAGGGTATACTGGTGATGGTAAATTGCTGTGCACAAGTAAGTTAACTTGGCCATATTATGGCTCTGGCATGGTGCACAGACATGAAGTATCATGACAAGTTTTAAAACACTCCTGTTTAGTTATGAAACTTGCAAAAGATTTATAATTCTCACAGCCAATAGCCAGAAGGTTGTTAGTACTACAGAATGGTAGATTGCTTTTTTGGGAAAGGTTTACTAAGTTAAACAAAAAGATAGTTTAAACCATATAAAATATACTCTCCAATAACTCAACATTAGGCACAAAGTATATTAACTGATAATGGCAGTGTTATAATGCACACCATGCATTTTATTTTTGACAAGAAAACCTGAATATACTATTTCCATGCCTGTCCAAGATATTCGATTAACAAGTATGATTTATTTCTCCTAGACATTAATGAATGCGCAGAAGGAACACACAACTGTGCCTCCAACTCAAGATGTACAGATACAATCGGTTCATTCAAATGTTCACCTTGTTTGCCTGGCTTTAAAGGATCACCCTTCACTGTCTGTGAAGGTTGGTGATTTTATGATTTTTTTTGATTATTTAATTAATTTTGAATTGCTTTATATTGTAATACCAATACAGTTCAAAACAAAACTGAATCACATGTTATATCAGAGAATCATGACTGGTCTGTTTTTAGCTACCATTTCCATTTTTTATACATTAAGCTTCATTACCAGTTTTGTCCGACATTAACTCCTTTAAGTAACAATTACTATTAATGACCTGACTGCCTATAAACAGAAACTGACATGACAATTATACAACTTCTCATTTCTGTAATTCTCTCTGAAACTGTTCTTTAATGATTCTATTAAAATTATAATCTGCTGTAACATTAATGTTAAGGTATTATTAGATGAAAGTGTAGATAAACTATTTAACATGCATGCTGTGAATTTTATAACCCACCAGGAGTAATGTAACACATCATTTTGCAGATATTGATGAATGTGCTTTGGGTTTAACTGGTTGCCATACCAATGCCGATTGCATCAACACAATCGGCTCATATCAATGCAAGTGTAATGCGGGCTACACTGGAGATGGATTTACTTGTGAAGGTATACCTAAAAAAATCTTTATGGTTTTAATATGTTCTTACTGAAAATAAAAAGCAAAAAACAGTAGGATCATTTAAAAAAATCATAAAAAAAACTTACAGGTTTTTATCATTAAAATGTTGATTTCAGATATAGATGAATGTTCTAATGAACTGAGCAAATGTGCAACACACGCTACTTGTCAGAACAGTCCAGGCACCTACATGTGCACTTGTAATGAAGGGTTCACTGGAAACGGATCGGCTTTATGCACAGGTTAGTGGTTGTCTATGTAAAAGTATTTTCAGTTTTTCCTTTCCATTCTCGGGGCAGGAAATGCAGTAAAAGGTATAAAGCATGCTATCATGTTATTCAGTGACTTATTAAATCATACTTATGGCCTTATTAAAAAAATTTTGTAAATTTCATTGATTAGTATTTTCAAATAATTTGTATCCCTAAAATATAGTTAAGTCTTTTTTTCGTTTTATTTTTATAATGCTTGATTAACAAAGGTAAATGCAGTGCTCTGATTTTTGTTTATTTAATTTTATCTAGTTAAGCCCATGACCATTAATTGTTTTATCTAACGACACAATTGGCTTATAGAAATGGAATGTAATGAAAACTATTTTCTTAAGTTATGCTAAATATTAATATAGCGATCACTACAACGTACTAAATAGTAAGTGTTGCTCTCATGACGGACATCCTGCTTCAGCTCTGATCTGTACCATCACTAAATCTCAACGCATTAACCAATCATATTATAAAATGACACATCATAATGGGAAATAATAACTCAATATTTTTATTTCAGATGTTAATGAATGCCAGGATCCCAGCTGGAACAACTGTGTTCAATATTCGGATTGCCTCAATCTGGCTGGCAGCTATTACTGTCAGTGTATTGCCGGATATACTGGAAATCCAACAGAATCGTGTTTTAGTATGTATTTGTTTATTTGTATGTAAAATTGCCGTGCGTTGGAGCATAATGCCGGAGTTATAATATTATTTTTAAAATTTACTGTGGTATCTTGGAAATATAAGGTTAAGTTAATTAGTTAATGCTCTTTTTTAAAAAAATTAAAACATTACACTATTAACAGCAAAAGGGAAGGTAAAAATGAAAAAAAAAGTTCTTATAGCATACTTTAAACAAATAAAATTAAAACGATTAACATGGCCGTAAAATCCGATTGACCGAAACAGTAATGTAACATTTGAAAGCTTAACTAAAAAATAAATGCTTGCAGGTGTACCTTTCACGACAGTGCCACCAACCACTAGACCAGGTGAATTGTGTACTATTTTATTTGAAATGCTATGTTTACTACATGTTTAAATGCGTTTATCACTACTTATATGTTTTTTGCTTGTGGCATTAGATATTGATGAATGTGCACTTGGCACACACAGTTGCCATCCACTTGCCGAGTGCAGAAACACGAAGGGGAGCTACCATTGTGAATGTCGAGCTGGCTACCAAACCCACCCTGACTTCACTTGCATCGGTAATTGAAACTCGCTTGAGCAAGCAAAGTCAGGCCACTTTCATGCCTCTTGCACATTCATCAAAATCCAATGTCCGTTGCGACTGCATTCTAAGTGGCCTAACTTTTCTTGCACAAACGGAAATTTACACCACTTACAATGCGGCGCGCAAAGCTCAATTAAACCCTAAGTCGATACATTATTACCAGATGTTGATGAGTGTGCAGCTGGTACTTCACAATGCGGGGATAACTCGAAATGCCAGAACACCATTGGAAGCTACACTTGTATTTGTGCAGATGGATATATCAGCAGTGGGCTTTATTCTTGTGACGGTAACAAACTTCTGTATTTATAAAAATATTTGTTTAGATGAAATGACAGCATTCTATTTTCTTATCTTAAAATAATCTGTCCAAGTTATGTTGACTGTATTTTTATTACATGGGAACAAATAAGTGTTTTGTCCTCCAGAACAAAATATTGAAAGAGTGATAATTTAACACATTTATTCAGTCTGTTTGATTTGTTGCTGGAAGTTATCAATGTAAAAATGTTCCCAGATGTCAATGAGTGTCTGGATAACAAGGACATTTGCCCACACCCATCTGCATGCACCAACAATGTGGGAAGTTACGAGTGTACTTGTATAGAAGGGTACCAGATGGATGGTGGAAAGTGTGTTGGTAAGTAATCATTTTCCTACCTGTTTATTTAACATTTTCTTTTATTTCTGCTGCAATGACTATTTTGTGGATCTTTACCCTGTTAGTTAAAAGGTTTCGTTCAAAGTCTACCATTTACTACAAATGTTATACCCTGTAAAAATGTTTTCAGCAACCCATAACAGTCTAATGTTCATTTTTATAACTTTTTTATTCATAATTTACTAGCATCGGTATTCATAATTTACTAGCAAGATTTTTTGTTTTTTCACAATTCACAAACTTTATATTAATATGGATCAAACTCTTTCAGATATCAATGAATGCTTGTCAAATCCGAAATGCATGCAACGCTCGAAATGTGTGAATACTAATGGATCATATGAGTGCGTATGCAGGAGCGGATATGAGATGTCTCCATCTGGGGGCTGCACAGGTATAGAAATGAAATTATTTACTCCTGAATTTTTTAATGCACAAAAATTTCTCAAAATTTTAAGGGGTTAGTGTAAAAATACCCATGTTTATCTTTGTGCTTAATGATAACAATGGTTGTTATAAGGTTGGAAACTGCATTTTACCATTTACAAAACATCAGAAGAGCCAACTAGATTTGTTTATACTTTCCACAGATATCAATGAATGCAGCCAGGGAATAGACAACTGTGGGGGAAATGCAACCTGTATCAACACAGTTGGAAAGTATAACTGCACTTGTAATGTTGGTTACACTGGAGACCCATTTAAACAGTGTATTGGTATGTTATAAGTTTTCTATTTAAGGTGTTCTGTAAAGTATTGAGCAAAGAATACATTTTTGTCATTATCAATGAATTTTGTTTTCCAGTTTACTATTTTTAATATCTTTTATCAACTTTTCTTATGCCTGAAATAAGGTTGTGATTTTCCTTTATTTCAGACATCAATGAGTGCGTTGAACCTACAAAGGCATGTCTTCCAAACAGTGAATGCTTAAATACTGTTGGAAGTTACAGCTGCACCTGCAAAGAAGGCTTCCAAGAAACTGGAGATCAAGGCTTTTGTGAAAGTAATATGATGCTTGATACACTTTTTTATGTTGGCGGAATACTGGCCTTTTTTAATGCATTGTGCAAACCATTGGACACAAATATACACCATACAACCTTTATTTTAACACTTCTATTCGAGCGGCACTATAAAGAAAGGGTTCAAATATAGAGTGCCACCTTCTCATTAAACGCATGCTAATTAGTAATCAAAGGTTTTCTACATCACATGATTTCTTTGTAAAAGTGGATCAAATTACATTGCTTCCTATACATATAAAGTACTTTGTTTCTGTCTAAATACCTGTTTTAACAATTTTCCTTTGCTTCCAGACATTAACGAGTGCCAGCCAAGTGCGAGTCCTTGTGCTGAAAAGGCTGTATGTGAGGACACAGTTGGGAATTACAGTTGCAAATGTGAACCTGGTTACCAGGGTGATGGCTATAACTCATGTGTTGGTAAGTTCACACTTATTGATGTAATTTCATGTGCTCAATTTCCTTTTCTTCTCCTAAAAAAAGATTGAAACCCTTCACATTTAGATTTTGATGAGTGTGCTAACACCACCAATAACGAATGTGTTCAAAAAGCAACCTGCATCAACACGGTTGGTTCTTACAACTGTGAATGTGGTGAAGGATATTCTGGTGCAGGAGATATTCTTTGTGAAGGTAAGTTCTAAATATCACAATTGTATTCTGTTGTTTTGCTGTTATTTCTTCTTTTTCCATTTCAACAACTTTCATTTTGTAATTTTGGGGATTTATTCTTTTTGATCCATAATGAATTCAGATATACAAGTGTTTACTTCATTTTAAAATGTTTAAATTTTAAACTTTTTAGACATAAACGAGTGTTTACTGCCGGACACATGTAGTACTCCACCTGCAACTAAATGCGTCAATCTGCCGGGGACTTATCAATGTGATTGTGCTAATGGATTTGTTCTAGATAACAAGGGAGTGTGTGTCGGTGAGTAAGAAGATTAGTTATCTAAGTCTAGCTGTGTGGCTAATATGTTATTTTGATGGTCAAGATGGTTGAATCGAGACTGTTTTCATCTTCAATTTCAAAACTACACGGTTGAGAAAAGCACTTACTTAATCTGGTGGATTAGGAATGAGCTTAAAATTAAAGCAAGATAAAATAAAATGGCAAACTATGGACACAATTAATTTTAAATTAGGATTAGGCTATCCCATTTTAGGAGATTACAAGGATTTGGTTTCAAGTTATGTTCTCAGAAGAATGTCCTTTAATTAGTATTCACCGCATTTAGTTGTTTTGTACAATACTGCCTTTAAATATATTACAAAACGTGTTTATACTAATTGACGTATTTTTGTTACAATCTTTTACCCACACAACCATGTTTAACACAGACAAGAATGAATGCAATGACACCGGGTCATGTGACAGTTCAGCCAAATGCACCAATCTTATTGGTTCTTATGAATGCACCTGCAAACCAGGCTTTACTGGTGATGGAAAAACTCAATGCGATGGTCAGTTTTCATTTCTTATAAATAATCAGATAGAACTTAATTTTACATATTCCACAAATAAGCATTTATAACTTAACTTGAAAAAAACGGACACTCCTTTTCAATTGCCGCCTTATTTACCCCTTAAATAATTGTAGTTACAGTAATGGGTAAGATGACTGTGGTTTTCTAATCACTTTACATAAATGTTTCAATAAGTTACATTGAATTGGTACATATATTTTTCTTTTGATATACCGTGTGTATTTACCTGACATGTTTTAACTACTGCAGTTTTGCCCTTTTTTTCTTTTATCCACCCTATTTCCTGCATTATCGCTACTGAGGAAGTAAAAAAAAAAAAACTAAACCAATTTACCCATTATTAGACATCAATGAATGCGAAAGCACAAACACCACTTGCTCAAACAACTCAAGATGTGAG
>CH003250.1:223674-269797 GCA_000149265.1 Ciona savignyi
ATGCATAGTTGTTTGTGTTCTTGGGATAAGCACTTCTTAAACACTATTTTTAGTTTAGGTTTGTTTATTTTTTCCATAGGAAAAACACACAACAAAACGTAATATAAATTAGGACACATAAATTAGGACACAAAAAAATCTCAACAAAATAATAAAAGTACATAGGAAAAAGACATAACAAAATCTTAATTTGGACAAAGAAAAAATATGAAAAAACAACAATTTGTTAAATATATTACAATGTTCATTGTCCTACCCACAGTGATAAACATAAGTATTTCTATGTTCTATTTAATCCTGTACACCCTAGAATTTTGTCATCTTGAATTAATTGTTATGTGTTCTTCCATTTGTCGTTTATTTATTTAATATCAAGTAAATCTCATTCGCCAGATATTGACGAATGTGCAACCGGAGAAGCGAACTGTGATGCAGATGCAGTGTGTACCAACACCGATGGTAGTTTCATTTGCAACTGCAACAGTGGTTACCAGGACAATGTCTTTGGTGGATGCGAAGGTATTAAGACATTGATTTTATTAGTTTTTCTACTCATAAGAAGCTGGAAGAGACAAATCTATTTTATTTGTGGGTTTCATACCTCAAACAACCTGTAATGTTGAATGTATATTGTGTACTTGCAGTGGTCTAGGATAATTGTTTTTATTCGGTTTATGTTTAGATGTCGATGAATGCGCCATAACAGACATTTGCATTGAGAATGCAATATGCTCGAACACTGTTGGAAGTTATTCTTGCAATTGCGACAGTGGTTTTGAAGGAAACCCATCTCTTTCATGTGATGGTAAGAACTTGATTTATTATATCGTAATATTTCATAGAAAAATACTATTTTTTACAGCAAGAGCTTGGAAAATGTATCTTACATACCGGAAAACACAATGTTAAACAATTTATTTTCAGCCATTAGCGTAAAAATATAACAGTCACTATAACCAAAACTGTTTAGGAGAATTTAAACCCTTTTCTTATTTCATATAACTTTAAACCATACAAAAGCATTAAAAATATTGAAGTAATCCATGTCCTTTAACATACAGAAGGTTTATATTCCGAATTAACAATAAATAAAACAATAAAATTTAAATTTCACTCAGATATTGACGAATGCCTGTTGGACCAAGCAAACTGTGACAAGAACGCCGAATGCACAAACTTGATCGGTGACTTTATTTGCTCATGTAAAACTGGTTATGAGGAAAACCCAACAACAAGAGTGTGTGAAGGTTTGTTCATGTTTTTGTCAATGAGCTCATGTTTTAAAATTTGTTCTTTTTGGGACAAAAATGAGATTTTTATTTAAGTTTTTATAGTTGGCTTGTTTTCATTATGTGATAGTTTAATCATTTTGCATTTTAAAACATCAACTTTAATATCCTGGTTTTCTGCATATTATCAGACCTGTTTAGGCACAAGTATAGCTGCATAATTCTTCCTTATTGAGCATTCTATGTGAACATAAATGTATTGTAAGGTGGGATGTCAGGCTAACTGAATGTCTAGACTCTAATTAATAAGAATGATCTTTTACAAGATAGTTGCTTAGATCATTCTTTATCATGCCCAAAAATATAGGTTTTCTAAACAAGATGGATTAATATTTTTTTAAAACAAAGTAATATATGAAATGCAAGAAAAATATTTTAAACATATTTGGCAGTAACCTTATATGATAAACATTAAATACTTTTTAACATTTTATTTCATGGGCATGAAAACATATCTAGTTCTCCATTTTCATTAAAAACTAAATGTATAATCCTCCCTGTTTTAATCTCAGATATTGATGAATGCAGCAACACATCATTGGTGTGTCGGCCGAACTCGGAATGTCTTAATTCACCGGGCAGCTACATTTGTAAATGCTTGGAAGGCTTTGAAGATATTAATGGAGATTGCATAGGTAATTAACAACCACCAAAACTACTGGTTATGCCTCATATATTTGTATGTTAAAATTAAAGACACAAGATTAACTAGAAAATTATCATATGTTGATTATATATTGCAAAGGTGGATAAAACAAAATTCAGTCACACAGTATAACTGATTTGTGTCATGTCCTGTCTTTTATTTGGATTTTATATATACAATTGATGGTGGCATGTGAAACTTTATAATGTTAAACTAACTGGAAAATATCTGTATCTTACACAGCACACTGTAATAGCCCCTAATATTTGTGCTATGAACTCACTGAAGGTATTTTAAGTAAATGGTGATAGTAAAATATTTTAATACCAAATATCATTGAAATTTCACATAAATATCTTCAAACCCAATGTTTCTAGACATCCAGGAGTGTTCATTGGAGCCCAAGAAATGTGCACCGAACTCGCAATGTGAGAACAATGTTGGTGGATTCACTTGCACCTGTGTACAAGGCTATGTTGGTGATGGCATTAACGAATGCAAAGGTAAGATGGCCATGTTGACAGAATAATATACAAATTACCTGGTGAAGTAGATCCTGACATACAGGTTTGAATCCGGGCTTGATTTTAGTAATGTTAAGCACTTGTTTCCTGTAATGTTTGTTTGACAAAGATTTTTAGTTTTAGGAAAATATAACCAAAAACTCTTTAATCTTTTTTTATTTATTTTAATATAAACATCAAATTTGGTTTGATTAAGATGCACTCAACATGGATCGTTATTTTTTACTATTTTTTTCACAGAATAGATAAACAATATTTCCAAGCATGAGAAATGACATCTAGTGTAACACAGACAAATTATACTGAAGTATACCACAATCCCTCTTCTATTTCAACCTTTGTCATTAACAGACTACGACGAATGTATTATTGACGACATCAAATGTCATGATAACTCAGCATGTGTTAATACACTGGGCAGCTATGAGTGCAGATGTGATCAAGGTTTTGTGAGCGCCAGCAATGCTACATGCAAAGGTTATATTTGTTTTGATGTAAACAGCTTGTAAAATGTTCTTTGATCACCATTTTTTATTTTAGTTAAATAAGAGACTAAACATAAACAATTTTGAATAAAATACATATCTTGAATTGAAAAAAATGTATGTGATTTTTGTTTTATGTATCAGTACTGAATTTTTTACATACCATGTTTTCTTTCAAAGAAAAAAAATGGTATTTACAGTTTAAACCTGTCGCCACAACCGGTCCAATTTACTAAAGAATTCTCAGTTTTAAAACTTTATTTCTCACAGATCTTGATGAGTGTGCTGTACTGCCGACCAAATGCTTATCGGATTCGGTTTGCATTAACACAGTGGGTTCGTATGAGTGCAGGTGTAAGGATGGTTACAAGGGAGATGGTGCAACTGGCTGTGTTGGTGAGAGTTCCTTCCTGTTCTGACAATTCAATAAATATGTATAGTGACCTTTTTAGTTCGGAACAATTTGATCACAAATAAAAAATAAAAGTTATTTATTTGTATCTCAAGATTTCCAAATAATATCAAAATATAAACTAAAATCTATTAAAAAATAAATATCAATGCCCTTTTTAACAGATGTTGATGAATGTGCTGCACAAGCCGATTTATGTGGCCAATCTGCTCAGTGTGAAAATACACTGGGTAGTTTTAAATGCGTGTGTAATGCTGGAACTACTGGATCCGGAGATGGTTCGGGAATTTGCTCAGGTATTTTTAAATATTGCTCATTACAACTTGGTAATATGAATATTAAGTTAAGTTAGAATACTCATGCATTAACTGAGTAATAGAAATGAAACGTGGTAATGAAAACAATAATTAATGCGTGTTAGCTAAACAGTTGTTTTTTTTTGCATTGTACAAAATTGTAGCGATTACTCTGCTGTGATACTAAAATAGAAACCAGTCTATGTAATCTGATAATTGGCTATGTTTTTTGTTCCCATCTTATTTGTACATAAAACACATGTTGTTTAGCAGATTTACATTCATGATAATATATTTAGACATTGATGAATGCAAGCTTGAGTTGGATAACTGTGCCACAAACAGCTTATGCGAGAACACAGCAGGATCGTACAAGTGTGTTTGTAAGGATGGATATACTGGGGATCCTACAGTAGAATGCACAGGTTGGTTTTTTGTTAATATTTAATTGAATTGAATTCTAATATACTGCCATTTGGGATCACAAATGGTTTTATAATGAACTCTATCACAAAAGATAATGCGTTCTGTAAAACTTAAATTCATTTCACCTTAGTTATGTGTACCATTTGGCATGTTAAACAATTTAACAAAGACATGCATTTACTAATATAGTTTAACATTTTTTTAAATTTATTATCAATGTACAAAAACTGGAAATTATATTTAAAACATTATCTAAATGCCTAACTTATCAACTAATAGTCTGAATAATTGCATCTTCAGACATTGATGAATGCGAGATTGGTCGGAGCAATTGCTTATCAGATGCTGTGTGTATTAATAGTATTGGAAGCTTCAGATGTGAATGCAGTATCGGCTTCCAAGGAGACGGTGTCAATGAGTGCAACAGTAAGATTAGATTCAAATTTATATTCTGTGAAGCAGGAAATTATAATTTATTTTGCATTTTACAACTGTAATTTTTTATAACTTTAACCATGAATATTTTTGTGTGTTTCTTTAATTTGCTTTTTAGTATATCACACTTCTGACTGGTATTCATTGCATTTCAGATGTAGATGAATGTGCCAAGGATGTGTGTCATCCACTAGCAGTATGCACTGACAATGAGGGCAGTTTTGACTGCAACTGTGAGGATGGTTACCAGGGCGATGGAAAGTTTTCTTGTCAAGGTAAGTCTAGCAATAAAATTTAGATATCATGAGATCAAAAAAGGCAATTTTACCAATCTAAGGAATAAACCACATTAAAATGCTGACTTTGGGGCTAATATTTAAATTTGTTTTTGTTATATCCCATTTCTGATACAACCGAATTAAATATTAATAGCAAAAGTTTCAAACTGGCAAACAATCATATACTACATAATCAGCTACCACAATGGGTTGTGTAATTGTGTTTATTAAAAATACATTTTTTGTTTTACTGCAGATTTTGATGAGTGTGCACTAGGTACAGACAACTGTGATATAAACTCGGAATGCAGCAATACTCCTGGCAGTTATACTTGTGTGTGCTCAGCTGGATTCCAAATGCTCAATGGGAACTGCACAGGTTAAATAAAACTTTTCGATTGATAGAAGACACAATAAAATATGTTAATTAAAAGACATTTAAGAATGTAGATCAATTTTGTTAATAGGTTTACCTTTCCAACACACAGTTCTGAAATTGGTTTAATATAACATTTTTGCCTATTCAATTTTAATTTTTTTGGATTCTACTGTATTAGTGCCTTTTAGCTTAAATGAAATATGCACCTAAATTTAATATCTTTAATTTCCTCCCTCGGCAGATATTGATGAGTGCAGCACCCAACAGCCATGTGCAGAAAACGGGGAGTGTACCAACTCAATTGGAAGTTATACATGCTTGTGCAAAGAGGGTTATACTGGAGTTGGTGATATATCATGCATAAGTAAGTAGATGTAACATTGTTCATCATGCTTATCTATTGAAGCACTGCCAGTGCTATTCCATTGTATTTAGTTTATAGGAGAGATTGCCACAGGTTTTGTTCAGGTGATCACTTCATAAAGTGCCTTACTGAAAACACAACTAACTAGCAGCTTGAGAGTTACCTTCTATATAAAAAATAAAAATCATATTTATATTGTGAAACTTTGCTGTAGTTTCAGATAACAGTACAATTACTGTGTACCACCCCATTTGATATATAGATAAAGAAGCTATATGATTTTAGTTTAAAGAATATGACAGTACAGTACAAAGATACAACTTTTATATAGCCACAGTTATGTGATTGTCGTTCTCCCACTAACACACAAAATATTTATAACAGATATAAATGAATGTGAAAACACAACAATATGTGCTGTCAACGCTGATTGCAATGATAACATTGGAAGTTATGAATGCAGCTGTAAAGAAGGATTCAATGGTGATGGAAATGTCTATTGCTCAAGTAGGTGTTCAGTTCTTTCACTTTTGTCGGGTTAACCTTTAATAAATTTATGCTGCCTATATTGGATGCCAATTAATACAAAAAAACTTGTAAAGTGTCTTCCACGCAATTTGTTATCATAAGGCTCTAAACTTGTTGGTTTTGATTTTAGCATCTTGATTTTAGAGAGCGATATTTTCCATGTTTTTAGTAAAAGTAAATTTGATTGTTTTAAAACTTTAAATTTTATTAAATCTGTTTACTTTCTTTCTTAATTCAGATGATGTAGACCAATAAAATTAGCTTACAGATAATACCGGCACAAATATAATCCCATTTATTGCATGACTTTTCTCTGTGAATGGCATTGACATGCTCTTAACAAGTAATGATTTAATAAATATATTCCTATCATACTTTACAGGAGAAGACAGTTGCAAGAGTGGAACACATAATTGTTTAAGTGTGGCACAATGCGTTAACGTGCCTGGTTCATTTATATGCAAATGTGGAAATGGCTTTACTGGTGATGGTGTCACATCATGTGCAGGTTGTTTTTTCTGTTTTCCTATTTACATATATCTGTCTTGCTTCTTACATTACTTAATATTTATTATTAGTGATAATAATAAATTATTTCACATTTGTTAATAAGCCGGTTGCACACATAAATGCCTTGATTCTTTTTCTCCCCAAAATTTCTTTCTTCCAAATTTTATAGTTGGGGTTACAGGTTCCATTGGTATAGGGAAAACCTCATTACATACATGTTATTAAATGTATTGATGGGTTAAAGTACAGGTTTGTTTAATGATGGGCTTTGTTTATTAGTACAAACAGACTTAAACATAATATGTACCCAAACCCTGAAACCTGTACTGGCTATTGTAAAGTCAAACCATCGAATTAAAAAAAAATAAAAGAAAATTGTTCTACTATGCTACCTGGACACTGATTAATTTATAATTCTAAAAATATTTATTTTATCAAATGTTTACATAATATAAAATCTTTCAGATATAAACGAGTGCGAGAATGTGGACAGTAATGAATGTGCAGATACAGCTAACTGCTCCAACACAGATGGTAGTTATTTATGCACTTGTAATCCTGGCTACACAGGCAGTGGACTTGAATGTCAAGGTTAGTTTATACTATAATAAAACATTGTCGTTGTTAGTTTTAAGCATAAAACAAAATGTACGCTGGTCAGTTGAGTTACATTTTTATTTTTAATTATTAAAACTTCACTTGTAAAAACTCCTGTTTCACAGTGGTTTTGGCCAGTCCTGAACTAAATATGTTTTGTATTAACTTTAACTTGAGAATTTAAATTTAATGCAATTGATCTGTGTGTAAACTTTATGCTTTTAGATATTGATGAATGTGCAAATGGAAGTGACAATTGTACAGAGAATGCTGAATGCACCAACACAGCTGGCAGCTTTGTCTGCTCATGTGTGGTGGGTTATACTGGAGATGCAGCAGTAGTATCTTGTTCAGGTAAAGTAATTTTCAAGCATAAAAAGTTGTATTGTTTTAAAAAATGGATGCCTCTGACTGTAAGTGAAATAAACAGTATTAAGCTGTAATATAATCAGAAAGTTTAATTTTTTAGTTATTTAAATATTTCTGTTTGTATTATTTTCGCTTAAGCGTATTAGTGATCATAGAGAGCTGTGGTAGACATGGGGGCATTTATTGTTTAGCAGAGGCTGGGTAAATAGATATTTATTTACAATTACATGTGCTTAAAAAGATGATCTTCCTATGGTTAAATATGTAAAATAAATTCAATTTCATTTCATTGCAGATATTGACGAATGCTTTAATGAGAGGCCGATATGTGCGAGGAACGCTTTGTGCTTCAATGAGATAGGAAACTACACCTGCACCTGTAACACAGGCTACACTGGTGATGGGAACGTGGTTTGTCAAGGTAAAATGATGAAATATTAATTAATAATTTGATATATAGTTGACATTTTAGCAAATAAGTTGAATTATGCCAGTTTTTTTTGAAAATTTTCTTAACTGACGTTATCTTGACCCACAAAATCAAGTTAAAGCATTTAAAATTAAATTCTTAGATAATAAATACACTATAATATCTCTAGTAAACCAACTGTTCACACCTTATGTTCTGCAGAATGCCTGCCACTGAACTTTTCCACACCATAGATATGCTTGACTCTTGAGTATCTATACTGTAATGATGGGTGTTGATTAAACTAATATTTTAACAATTTTTCAGACAACAATGAATGTGAAACATACAAATGCCATGCTAACTCAGAGTGTGTCAACAATGTTGGCAGCTTCAATTGTCTCTGTGTTGATGGATATGAATCGGACGGAAGTTCATGCAAAGGTGTGGTGGTCGAGCTTTTGAAATGTCATTTGTCATAGATACATTCAGGGGATTACTTTTATTTTTTAATATGATTGCTATCATAATGTTACATTGTTGACATGAACTTTTAAGATTCTTCTTTACAGCAAGACTGCTAATGTTTTACCAATTTTTTGCTTGATGTTCCAATTTTTGTTTGATGTTCAAATTTTTGTTAGATAAAAGTCATGTTTTATTAAAATGTCATCTTCTCTGAAAAAGTCATGGGATTTGAGGCTTTTGGAAAAAATATTAACCTTTTTTTATGTTTATTGTATAACGTTTGTATATTTCTTTTTTCAATGTGCAGATATTGACGAATGTGTGAAACAAATGGACGACTGCGATGTAAGTGCCAATGAGCAGTGCCTCAATGTAGATGGGGGTTGGGAGTGCGGCTGTCGACCCGGTTTTAACCGCAATTCTGAAGATATTTGTGAAGGTGTGTAGACAGAAATTCTTCACTTGAAAGTGCAAATTCATTAATATTTTCGTACTGGAATTTAACTGAAACCTATAATTTCAGATATTGATGAATGCAATGAGTTAAATGATTGCCATGACAACTCCCCACCTGTAACAACCTACCTGGCAGTTATGTATGTCGATGTGACCAAGGTTTCCGTGGAGATGGAAAAGATTGTCAAGGTATATTTCTTTTTTTCATTTGTAACCATCAGTTAATTATATGAACACAGAAACTTACTACATATGGCTGTACCAAATAGATAGAATAAAAAAGTACAGTTGTTACTGCATAAAATTATTTATTTCCATTGGCAAACTGTTAAAGACATGTGCCTACAGGTAAACCTACGCTAAAAACTATATTATCTATTACAAAAAGAAAGACATGATTGAGCTTAAAACAATTTTGTACTGTGGTTACTTTATATTTTATTTAATAACTAGTTACCACCATTTTTTGAACAGACATTGATGAGTGTGCAGAAGGTACAGACCAATGTGGAATGGACTGCGCCAACACAATAGGAAGCTTCCAGTGCTCTTGCAGGGATGGATACAAGATGAGTGACAGTGGAACCTGTACAGGTAAAATTATTTGCCAAGTATAAAATTTTAACACTTACAATCCACATAGATAACTTTTGATTAAATACACATTTTTTTAATGATTTTTCTTTAATTGTCTTTTTGTTTAACTTTAATTTTTAAAAGTGTCTTTAACTCTCTTTTAAAAATACTTATAAATTACCATTTATAAGTGTTTTAATAGCAATGTGCAATATAGAAAAGGCTCTACACAATATGTGCATCTCACATATTATTGAAAAAACAGTGCATAATATATCTGTACCAAAATTTAATGTTCAGTGTTTTTTTTCATTTTCTCAGTTATTTGTTTTTACATTGGTCATTGTGAGCAATTTATTTAGCAAACCATTCACATCATCCACACAGATATTGATGAATGCTCCACTGGTGTTGACGATTGCAAGGAGAATTCGGTTTGTACCAACACAGTTGGTGGATATACTTGCAAATGTGATCATGGCTACCAGGGCGATGGCAAAGTGTCATGTTCAGGTTTGTAAATGCAATCATGTTCTGTAATCTGCTGTACATTCTATTTTTTATATTGTTGTCGTGATCTTACATTTTTCTTTATTCAAATTTTAGAAATGTTGCTATTTCTCTCCATTACAAAGAAAATACAAAAATCTTAAAATTTCAATTTCATTCACCAGATATCGATGAATGCAAGGATGGTTTAAGCGACTGCGATGTCTATGCAAATTGCTCTAATACACCTGGCTCCTTTGAATGCAATTGTGTGAATGGTTTCCATGGGGATGGAAAGCAATGTCTTGGTAAGGAATCAATAGTAATGATGCGCCTATTGGTATAATCATTTTGCCATCTTTTCCTGTTTCTATATTATGATTTGTTTTATTTGTTTAATACTAGGGCAAAAAGTAAATAAATTAAACTAAACTAAATCTTTATTAGAAAGTTATGTAATTAAAATTAACTAGTCTCTCGTTGTACCCTTGGAATTGCATATATAAAATATTCTTGCAACCCAGTGAAATTTAAATGTTCTGCAATCTGTATTAGCAATGATTGCCATACATGTATTTTGATGACAAAATCAAACCGCAATGTGACAATTGGCATGAATTATTGCAACCCAACTAAAGGGCATCCAATTAATATGATAATTATAATTAATTTCGTTTTTCCATTCTGTCATATAGAAATAAATAAAAGCAATATGTTTTAACAGATATAAATGAATGTGCGAATACAACAAACCCACCTTGCCCATTGAATGGTCAATGCAAGAACACACCAGGACTGTATGCATGTGATTGCTTGGATGGTTATCAAAAGGATGGAAACTTGTGCTCAAGTGAGTTTTATAGTAACGCTAAGTATAAACTAATCACATAATATATTTACTAATTTTTTACCTTTTTCTTTCACTTCCAGATATCAATGAATGCATCCGCAATCCGTGCCATTTTGAAGCACTTTGTGTGGACACAGATGGGAGTTACACATGCACTTGCAAAATAGGCTTCACCGGTGATGGGAAAACATGCACAGGTTTGGTTTGGTTTATTTATTCCTGGTATTTTATAATTATATTTGTTGCTATTGTCAACACTTATTTTTTTACTTTTTTATGAAAATTAGTAGCTTGTTTTCATTTATTCAAATACCAGTCAGATTTAACTGCCATTTTGTTAGATTCAGTTCTTAATAGTTGTTTTCCTTCTTTTAGATATAAATGAATGTATTGGTGGTACAAGCGAATGTGTGGAAAATGCAGATTGCATCAACACTGTTGGCAGCCACAAATGCACTTGCAAAGATGGTTATTCTGGAGATGGTAAAGTGGCGTGCACAAGTAAGTAAACAATTTTGAAACATATAATAATAAAATGTTTTTAACACTTTGGTTTATACTATTTTATAGTTTTGGGCAGTTAACCATGTAAATTTCAGTCCTTATAACTGGACAAATGTTATGGCTTGTTGGTGGACTTTAATGATCACATGAAACTAAAATAGCATTGAATACTCCATTGAATAGGATTTTTCCTTATAGAAATAAATAAAAAACATCAATTTTTCCTTTCAGTTGTGACAACAACCACATTGGCACCAACCACTGCACCTGGTAAGAATAATAAACTTTATTTACAGTTGTTAAGATGACACATAAACATTCAGATTAAAATTAGATTGCATCAAGCACACAGTGGGGTTTGTTCAAAACTTATTTTAATGCATTAGTATTAAGTATTGTGATTTTTGAGCATTATGCATTAATAATGCAAAATGGTTACATAATATGACAAAATAGGGGTGCAGATCAGTCGAAACATCTACAAATAAAAACACTATATTGAAGTTTGGATTGTCTATTTGTCTATTTAAATTACAGAGTCAGCTGCTTTACAACTGGTTCTTGACTACTAATTTTTTTGCATAAATACCCGCTTTTCATCAGATGTGAATAAATGTTCAACGGGTGCAGCACAATGCCAGACTAACTCAGCATGTGTGAACACTGCACCGGGGTATACCTGTGTCTGTGATGCTGGATATACTGGTGATGGAAAAGTCCAGTGCACAGGTAAATGTATATTTAATTTCTAGGAAAGAATTGTATCAAGTAAACTATTTATATCTGGTTGTTTAAGGAGATACCTTTTTTGTTTTATAAGAAAATATTGAGGTATCTAACTTTTAAACGTTTTTTTTTCAGACATTGATGAGTGCACTGAGGGAACATACGACTGCCAAGTAAACTCAGTATGTGAGAACAACATTGGGTCTTACACTTGTGTGTGTAACAGTGGGTTTGAAATGCTCAACACCATTTGCCAAGGTACCTAACTATCTAGACTCTTGGTAATATTGGCTCTAAGTTTCTTTTTATTGTGAATTTTTTAATTTTAAATTTAATTTTACTTTGATAACAGACATTGATGAATGCTTGCTTGGCACTCATAATTGCTCAGGGAACGCCACTTGCACAAACAACATTGGCAGTTACGTGTGCGACTGTAACCGCGGATACACTGGTGATGGATATCTATGCGAAGGTAATTTTCCCCATTTGTTTCATCCATATATGAACACTTAGTTTCAAGTTTAATGTTTGCTCAGTATGCAGTAAATATCATTGTACATTTTTATGCACTTTCCTGGTATATCACAGATATTAATGAATGCATTGTATCACCGAATGCATGTCCCTCACCGTCTGTGTGTGAGAACACAGCTGGTGATTTCGAATGCAAGTGCACAACTGGATATGAAAGGAAAAGTGGTGAAGCCACTTGTACAGGTCAGTAGCTTCACAATCTTTTGTGTCTCACCCCAAATTTACTGCCCAAATAAATTTTCTTATTTTTAGTTTTTGTTTGTTAACTTCATATTCTAACTGTTATTATGTTATCTCTATTGTTACCGTTTTCTAATTAACCACTAATGTCATATGAGCTAAAACAGGCCCAAAAACATTTATAAAAAAGTGGTTGTTTGGGGTATTGATTGAACTAAACACTTTCCAAAAACATATCCCATTAAGATGAAAAAAATTATAATTGAAAAAGTTGTTTTATTTGTTTAGATAATTTTACAACTCTATGCATTATGCTACAAAATAACACTAAATTACTAATAATTATTAAGTTAATGCATTCATAAACTGTGTCATACAAATTTCTATTCCTTAACATTTACCAACTACTTTTTATTCACCCTCCACGAGGAATTAAAAAATCACCATTACCACATGCACTACAGATGTTGATGAATGCGCCAGTCCTAACACTTTCAAATGTGCCGACAATGCCGATTGTGTAAACACAAAAGGGACCTACGTCTGCTCTTGCTCCACTGGGTTTGTGGGAGTTGGCACTGACAGCTGCACAGGTAAGGCTTCAGCTGTAAAAAAATGTTGATAAAAAAAATTCGGTTAATTTAGACGTGCTCAGAAACCGAAGTAATATTATACTATTGATAATTAAATAGATATTTTAAAAGAAATAACCACCAAAACCTCACTATTAATTCAAGTTTTATCAGAATTTAATAGAAGCGATTTGTCCATGATTAAACCCTTCTATGTAATAAACTATTGTTAATTGCATGAAAGTAAGAAAACAATTAAACTAAAAAAACAAGTAAAACAATACACAACATGTATTGTAAAATGCAATCATTTTTTACAGAATATATGGTATAACTATATTATAAGCATAAACACATAAATATATTTTAGTGTGTAAATTGTACCATATTATAAAATTTTAAACGCATGACAGAACAAAAAGAAAATATGTTGTATAACATTGCATTTGCCCACAGATATCAATGAATGCAAGGAAGGCACAGATGATTGTGGCATCAACAGTCTATGCATTAATGATGTGGGAGGCTGGACTTGTGAATGCCAATCTGGTTACAGCGGTGATCCTGGTGTCATTTGTAATGGTATGTACAAATTTCTGGTGTGTTTTAACTTATAGGCATTACTATAAGGAACATTGTAAAAATAGTTCTGGCAACCTAACTGTAAAAATTACTATTTTATTTAATTTGGATTAGTTTAGTTTATTCATTTTTTTGCCCCAGTATAAAAAATGGCAGACAAATCAAATCACAACACAGGAACAGGAAAAGATGGTAAACTTCACAAAAATTAAATGTTTTTTAAACATTTTATTCAAAATTGATCGCAATATTGTATTTCACAATAATGTGATATGTTACCTAGAGTTATATCCATTATAAAATAGACACAAAGTTGTATAACAAGCAACTGTATCCACAGATATTGATGAATGCAGCAATGGAGATGCTGATTGCGACGCTAACTCAAAATGCCAAAACACTGTTGGAAATTTCATCTGCACATGCAATCCTGGCTACACAGGGGATGGAAAGCAACAATGCCAAGGTAAACTTATTAAGTGTGAACGGGTTGTCTATTACCATTAGGGTTTCAACTGTATATCGATAATCACAATAATACTCACCTTCATGCTAATAATTGCGTATCATGATTATCGAACTTCAGATGCATTAATTAATCAGAAATACTTTGCAACACTTTTCCAAATATGTGTCTTTAGTCTACCATTAAATACATTTTTGCAATTACAAACACATTGTTATGCTAAACACATGTAGCAACACTTGTTATTGTAATATAGTGATTGCAATAAATGATACTCCTATGCCTACAAATATATAATAAGGTTATTGTGATTGTTTGTTAAGAAAATATTCTGACAGAACTTTCCAGTGACCATAGTCTCATATTAATGATGTTTTTCAGATGTCAATGAATGTGAGTTAAAGCTTGATAACTGTGGATCGAACAGTGTATGTGAAAACGCACTTGGCAGCTTCACCTGTCCATGCAGTGATGGATATGTCAAGACAGATGGAGTTTGTAAAGGTTAATTTGTTGTGCCTTTATTGTGATTAGTTATTTGTATAAATGCAATTTTATATGTTTTTAAAGTAAAATTTAAGTATAAAATATAATAATTTGACATTGAACAAAACGCGTGATTGGATGGAAAAAGAATTTATTATTATTCAAATTTATCATTTAATCAGATTTCAATTTATAAACAGACATTGATGAATGCTCACTGGGAACTGATAACTGTCACCCTAATGTTGGTACCTGTCAAAACACACTTGGAAGTTTCACATGCTCCTGCATTACTGGGTATATTGGAGATGGGGTGACTTGTGTGGGTAAGTGAAGTTTAAAAATGTACTTAAAAAGTAAACATTAAGAAAACAAAAAGAATTAATCATTTGTAAAAAAAATCTTACTAAATATATCGCAAACAAAACAAATATATGTGGCAACATCTTCCTAAAAAGTATTATAAAACATTATAATAAACAACCCTGTGAATAAAATTTATCGTTATTTATCACAAATCACTTAAAAAATATATCGAGTCCTACAACACCTAAACTGGATGTGTTTAGCACACTAATTTTGTATTGCGTCATCAAATGATATTTTCTTGCAGCAAAAGATCTCTGTGGAACAGGTGCGCATAACTGCAGTGAAAGCACAATATGCAAGAACACCGATGATGGGTTTATATGTGTTTGTGATCCTGGCTTCGAAATGGTGGCAGACACATGTAAAGGTATCCTTGTTTGCTAGAGCTGTTATTCTAATACGTTTTCCATTAATAACTTGCTTTAACGAGAGTCACTTTTCCCTTTTTATTTCATAATATTTCTGTAATTGAAGGAACAAAACAGTCTAAAAAACTAACTTTCTCAAAAAATTGTATTATATGTAGCAACATTACTGTATTTTAAATGCTAAATTAAAACTGCTCTGTTGTACCTTGTGTAGCATTTATTAAATTTTTTTCATGTCCATATGCTTATTTTTGGATCTGACACATTATAATATTATCATTCTAGATATTGACGAATGTGCTTCCCCCTTCCTGAATAATTGTGCTGAGAATGGTAATTGCACCAACACCAATGGTTCATATTCTTGTGCTTGTAAGATCGGATACATTGGTGATGGGAAGACTTGTGATGGTGAGTGATTGACATTTACATCCCGAAGTTTCTGAGTAGCCAACCTAGTTTGAAATTCTCATCACGAATTTTTTATATGATGGAACTGAAAACTCATGTTTATCAATGGGGCCAAGGAACATGGCATGTTATAACTTTAAGGCAGCACACCACATGCTAGGTTACCAAAGGTGTTGCAGTGTGTAGTATAAGATAAAGACTTAGCTTTGGTTATTGTTAAAAACATTAAACAATTGATTTCAATAAACTATATAGTTCTGATACTCCATTTAGGCTGATGGAGGCCATGTATAAGGTCTGAATTCACCCACCAATAGATGTCAAAATATTTCACCCTTTCATATGTCACCTACATTATTTGCCCAACAGATATAAACGAATGCAATGATGACAAGCTGAATACATGCGATACAAATGCAACATGCACCAACAATGAAGGCAGCTATCAATGTGCTTGCATCACCGGATTTTCAGGAAACGGTGTAATATGTCAAGGTAAGATAAGCAAATTCTTTTAGTGAAAACATGAAATATTTTAATTTAAAAACCCATATTTTTAATTTTTTTCCAAAATCTGTGTACTATGCATTTATTGGGATGTTTTATACTAAAATTTTGCCGTAAATAAGCTATTGTTTAATTAAGTTGATTATGCTCACATGGCTTCTGCGATATTTTAACCTTGTTTGTGACATGAACTTGCTAAATTGTGTGATGTTTCATTCAATATTTCCTTACTCCTCAGACATTGACGAATGTGCTATTTCGACAAACTGCAATCAAAACGCAGATTGCAACAATAACGTTGGTTCGTACACATGCTTATGCAAGACTGGATATTCTGGGGATGGTATCACCTGCCAAGGTGAGTTAATATAAGTTGTTCACATTGGCTGACTGGCAGTTTTATTATCCTTATTACAGTAAAATTGACCATACAGTATGTTTGTAGCATGTAATAATGTTTTTAAACTATATATATTAGTTTGGCTAAAGAGTTAGGCAAGCAGTCACTTGTTAAATTAAAATAAACCACTTGCAAGTTAAGAAAGACATTAGGCAAGAAACCTTTATATAAACTTTTAAGATTTTAGTTCCAGAAACGTAACAAAAAGTATGTGTTGTTCTGACAAATGCATGTTTTACAAACTTCTCCTTGCATTTTCTCACCTTCTGCGATAAATATTACTAACCCATCCTAAATTTTTAAGATCTTAACTGTTTATCCAAAAAAACAATTTTTTAAATTTAATATCAATAGCTAGCTGCCTTTTGGCCATTTTTCATACTTTCCTAATATTTCATTTTGAAGTTTATTTTCCTTTGAATGCCATATTTTTCATGAGCAGAAGCATATTAAATTAAAATCTGACTTTAGTAACTTTCGCCAAAAATAACAATTGGTGTATTTAGACATAAATGAATGTGAGGCATCGACCCCTCCATGTCACGCCAATGCTGAGTGTGTTAACACTGATTCAAGCTTTACTTGCACTTGTAACTTTGGTTACGTCGGTGACGGCATCAGTAGCTGTGAATGTAAGTGACCGTTTTAATTTTATTCAAAATTATATGTCATCAAATACTGGTCAGTTTAATTTGGAGTATAAAATGCCACACAGTTAGTTAAACTACTTTATGGGCAGGCCCACCTTTAAAATTTCTAGATGGCATTTGTCATGGTAATTCCAGAAACTTACAGTTAATTTTATTTGACCATTACCCTTCTCAAATTGACCAGTTTTTAAATTGTGACTGGAGTTTCTAAGGAATAAAAACGAACCTCTCATCCTTTATTTCTAACTCACAACCTTAACATTTGCAGTAATCACAACAACCACTCCTGCACCTACTTCAAAACCACCTGGTAAGTGTTCTATACTTTTTTTTTACTGAGCCAAGTTTCCCATGAAGCGTTTGTCACCAACACCGTTTTTTATGTCGGTCGGTATATGTATTGGTCGCGTTAACCAATCGGCCACATGACCGTACAATACTGTGTTACCAGTGCACTTTATTTATTACACTTATTAGCAATATGTGAAAAGCATTCGTTATACCAACTTGGATGTAACAGCTGCTTACGGTCACTGCACCATTTAAAATTACGTTTTTTTTTTATTTGGTGACAATCTTTTACTTATTTATTTTTAACTTTATCATAACTTTAACATAAAAATAATGAAATGCTTTTAACTATAACCCCATTTTATGAAATAGCCATTTGACATCATATCTAATTCATTTTGTTGCTTCTCAGCTGATGTACCACTTAGTGAATGTCAAATAACAAACAGCTACCACATTAACACACTCGACAACAAAACCTTCAACTTTGATGGATCATGCAGCTACATGTTGGTAAACTCGCTGTGCCAAGCCACTCCACAAGTTTCTATTGAGGTACAGGTTGGATAGGGAAACCTTCACACTCCTTTGCTGTGGGGATGTCCATTACAAAATAAAGATAATATTTGAAAATTTGATTCAAATTAGGAATAATTCAGAAATATTTTTGGGTTTTACCAATTTAAAATTAAGTGTACAAATTAGAAAAAGTCATAGAGTTTGTTTTTTCACTTAGCAGTCTGTTTGCTCTTCAAGTGTATTTTAGTGGTTCAAAATTCTAGATTCTAGAATAGTTTTGGAAAAGGACATCATTATGTGGCTGAACTATCCCCTTGTACTGCGAAATATTTACATTTTTAATACTGTTGTTTTATAGATGGTGAAAGACAACCCTTCATTTGGTTTATCCACCTTGCTTAAGGTCATTGTTAAAATCAATTACAAAACTATTGAGTTGAGAAGAGGATTACGACTCATGGTGAGTACAGAAAAATGATTATTAGGTTCCAATTTAAAAGTCTTAAAATAGATAAACAAAAAATTGTATTTAATAGGACAGGAAAATTTGTATAATAGATATTATACCAACTCACTAGTTGATTTAACATAAAAAAAGTTAAGTTATATAGAAATTTTGTTGATAATTGGATTTATTTTATTTATTTTGTCAGTTTTGTATATACTCACCCCACAAAGGTCAATTCTGCACACAACCATAAAAGTTGATAAATCTACACACTCATTAAGCACTTTAAATTGATGAATTAACTTTGTTCTCCATCTAGGTTAATGGCATTAAAACCAACACCCCCTATATACTTGAAAGTAGCGGGCTTCAGGTTCGATTGCTTGGAGATTCACTTGAGCTGAAGACAACATACGGGATTGTGGTGACTTTATATGCAGAAAGCAATGTTAAAATTGCGCTGCCCAAGTCATTTTCCAGATGCACTGAAGGTAAAGGGTTTTAATAAAATGAGATACTTATGCTTATCTTCATTAATGGGTAAACACTCTTACATACAAAATTGTTACACCTACTGAAACTAACTGTCTATTTTGTTTTGAATTTGTCATAAAATTTGTCTTCTAGACTATTAAAATTAATTAACATTCCTAAATTCCTTAATGAATAAAATTTTTATTTTGTCTCTTTGCTTAATTGGTCAACAACTACATTTTACTGTTTCTCTTTATCTAAGTATAAACTAATTTTTAATTCTTAGGGATGTGTGGAAATTTTGATGGAAGTTCTTCAAATGATTTGAACAACCAAGAACCTGTAGTGTTTGGTGCATCACATAAAACCAACAGTGGTGACATAAGGTAGATATTCAATATTTATGTATAAAGTAGATATTAGAGTTGACATAAGATGATATTGCAAATTATATTAGTAAATTAGATATATATCAAGTGTTCTCCAAAAATTTACCTTAATTGTTAGAGTTAAAACATTAAAATTCGGAATAATTTTGTTGATATTGTTCAATAATTAAGTTAATATGGAACTGCAATAAATATCCAGATTTTTTAAATGTAAAAATTTGTTCTATATCCCCAACTAGATGTAAAAAATAACAATCTTTGTTCTCTCAGTTGCCAGACCACGATATTATATGATTCATGCCAAGCCCCACCGTCGGATAAGGGTGAATGTGAATGTTCCATTCTCACCCAGGAGGATGGATGTTTCTCTGGATGCAATGTTGATTCGAGCACATATTTCACTGTAAGTGTTGGGGCAATTTGTGACTTTTGACTGATGAATTATTTTAACCGAATTTTGTGTGTCCACAGTCAAGTTTGGGCTTTAATATGCAAAATAGTTTTCGGATTATTTGTCAGATTACCCTTCTAGTCAGATTATTGTGGCTATTACAAGGTTTCATATACGAAAAATAATGTTTTTGTTTAACCTATAGCAGTGTGTTTGAATCATCAGATGTTTAGCCTTCTAACATTGTGGTGATAAAGTGTGTGAATTTTTTATTGCTCCCATTTTTCTCGTTATTAACAACAGTGCGGACCAGTAAATGTATGATATATACTCACTGTGTCTAAGTTAATTAAGAGTGTCACAGGTCTATTAATTTTGTCATAACCATCTCCTTTGTTTCCAGGATTGTTCAAGTGATTCGTGCAGATCCTCAGGCTCCCAGGTGTCACTGATGGCCAACCTGGCTGCATATGCTGACGCTTGCTTGAACGAAGGCGCCGTTATTTGTGACTGGAGGAAAATGTGTGGCTTGGGTGGGTATTCCTCAAATCCATTACTTTAAAATTTGTGTGCACAACTGCCCATTATGATAAAATGTGCCCTTTAATTTGATTTCAAATTTATGCTATTTTTTGTTTGGGCATTTATGATTTAAAAATAGATTTACATGAGTTTATTTGTATATAACATATTCAATGACTAATATTAACTAATATGGTTACAATATTTCATATTAAACAGCTCTGGTAATACTGTATTAAATAGACAAAGTATCAATAGAATAAAAGTAGAGAAACTTACCTTTTTTTAAATTATTTTTCTTTTATTTATTACTGGTATGGTGACAGGTTCCCTATTTTATATTTTGAAGTTTATATTTCATTTTTTTCTAGACTTTTCTATTATTTTTATTTTTAACACAACTTTTAAACTAATATTTGTATTTACATTACAGAACCAATATGCCCAGTGAATGCTCGATACACAACCTGTGTGAAGCAATGTCCTGATGTTTGTAATTATGGAAACACATCCAACATTGTCAACTGCAATTCCACCGACTGTGTGCCAGGTTTGTATAAAGTGTTCATCTTGTGCTGTAATATATATACATTACCTCATACATTACCCTTGGGAACATTTTAGGCTAATGAACAAATCTAAAATGGATTGTAGCATCGAAACTGCCCACTAGCTAATCGGAAGTTTCCTTGGGCAGAGCACTCAGCAAACATTGCCTTTTCCAGGTTGATTAATAGGTTAACCTAAAACAGTAACAACATCTCTGACACACCCATCCATCCAGTGAGATAATTATTCTACTTGCACCTGGAATGTAGAATTAAACGCCCATTCATTGTATTTATTTAAATTACATTAAAGAACTCTAAATACGTGAACATGTAGCTGCCATTGTTTTTTTTGCAAGTTCGAAAAAAGCAAGTTCGAATAAACTAAACCTGAATTATCATAAGGTTGCGAATGCGATGCTGGATACATGAAGTCCGGTGATCTGTGCGTTGAACCAACCAATTGTGGATGCATATTCAATGATGTTTATTATAAGGTAATATTTTAACTGTTTTAAATACAACCCCATTTAAATATTGCTATTTTAATATTGGTGGGTATGACTGAAAATACTTTTATATAAAAAGTATCTCTAGTGATAAAGTATAACATTTTAGTATTATTTATTTATAGATACATTTATAATACCAAAGGGAATCATCCTATTAGAGTAGATTAAAAATGCATTTTTATTACTACATTATCCAACCATATCTTGGTTTGTAGCTCAGAATTAATTTCTCACCCATTAACTAGACATTACGCATGTTTGAACTTACCTTAAATCACCAAATTGTTAAACATAATTAAAATTATGTTAAACATTGTGTAGTGTAAGATTCTTATATCACCATTTGAGAGATAATAATTCCATTGATCACAGCCCGGAGAATCAGTGATGCGAGATCAATGCAAGGAGCTGTGCACTTGCGAAAGTGGGGTGATGAGCTGCAAGGTAAACACTTGCGAGACAGGCACCACTTGCGGTAGTGATACTGATGGAAGTATGACATGCAAACCCTCAGGTTTGTTCAGTTCTTGTTATAGTCTTTATTATATATATATATTGATATCTTATAAATGCATGAGCTAATCTTATTTAACGGATTATTTTATAACACAACTTCGCTGTGCAATTATACCGAGAATGCAATTTTGTTACCACTTTTATTTACTGTTGTTTGGAGTGTTTGTTTTACACTGGCTGTTATGTCAATTGTGTACAATCAAATGGTTGTCACTGTTATATTGCCCGCTGCTTAACAGCTTTGAAGATAAACTTAATTATATACAATTCAATGTATTTTAGGCTTCGCCCAGTGTAGAGCATATGGGGATCCCCATTATTATTCGTTCGATCGCAAACGGCAATTCCACTTCATGGGTAAATGCAACTACCGTCTCTCCGAGGCCCTGTTTGACCAATCGGACCCGAAATGGTACAAAATCATAGTGGAACATGAAGTCCGAAGAAAACCAACTGTGTCCTACACCAAATCCGCAACCATTCATTTCAATGGTGGGAACGACCAAGTCAGATTTGAGAAACGACTACTACCAAAGGTAAACCAATCTTTATACTTTTCTTCCGATCTCTAAACTGGTAAATTTTATTTGAATAAGTTGCTTTGCCATACATTGGGAATTCTTGTAATGGAAATAATTTGAAATAATGAGGCATTTTTGAAATAATAAGGCAAATAATTTGAAATAATGAGGCATTTTTGAAATAATAAGGCAAATAATTTGAAATAATGAGGCTTTTACCTTCAGTTGAACTGTATTTTTAAGGACTGGCAATTTGTGTGGTTTTTAAATACTATTTTTGCTTTATTGTATATAAGAATAAAGAAAATATAAGTTATGGTATACATTTGAATAATAGGTTATAATAATATCATTGTATAAGACATGCTCAAGCTCTCAATGAGTTAAACCAGTTGTACTATTTCACATGGTATGTAATCTTTCTAGTTTTTCAGATTCTTGTTTTTTTTTTAATAAATACTAAATAAATATATATTTAATAATATTGCTTTCCTAATTTTCGTATAAAAAAATGTTTGACCTAATAATTAAAAACCAATATAAAATTTATGTTTATTTTGTATGTATTTAATCATAGGTGAATGGGATCTCCTACAAGCGTTTTAAAGGTTCCAACTTTGAGGTGAAGAGAATCGGGCGCTACTACACATTAATCACAAAGTTTGGGCTCAAAGTAGAACAAACTCGTTCCAATGTGAGGGTTACTATTCCCAGCACATACATTGGACAGGTGGGATGGTGGTCCAATATTATAATTTCTTTATTTTTACAAATAAATGTATTTCATTATTTTTACTCAAAAGTGGTAAGAAACTTTGCTGTTTTTATGGGTTCGGGATTACTATTTATTAAAATATTTTGCTATTTTCTTATTCTGCTATTACATATTTCTCCTCACACGGTCACTGCGAACGAACTTAGTCCACAATGATCATTTGGATTTAACTTAAATAGATTTTTTAATGCCCTAACGATTGACATTTAACACTATCTAGTTTTATCAATGGGCATAACATAATATTTCTTTTATAACAGCATAAATATGCTTAATTTTCATCATTTACCACTGACTAAGAAATTCTGTCCAACTGATAATTCATTTTACTTAAACTGCATTTTATTCCACAGGTGTATGGTTTATGTGGGGACTATGACTTGGATGATAAAAATGACTTCAAGTTACCTGATGGCACGATCACGAGGAAAGTAAACGAGTTTGGACGAAGCCACCAAGTTGGGAACTGCAGTGAACCAGCCGCTCCTCCACCATTCATATGCAAAGCCAGTGATGAACTCAAATAGTGAGTGATGTTGATTTATTTCTTTTAAAGGGGTATTTTTTACATTCATTCCCCCCCAATTGTCACTGAAGCTATTACATTGTATTATATAGAACTATCCGACTAGATAAACACTCACTCCATACTCGTGAATAAACAGGCAAAATATTTGGTTCTAAATTATCTTATAAGTGACAAATGATTGATAATCAAAAGGCTGCCCAACTTTTTTATTCCATGTATCTACAATGCATCAGTATATATTGAAATAAAAAATATCATTCTTATATTTTTTAAAAAAAGGAAATTTTTCATTTTCTTTTCTGTAGTAGGTCATAAATTCATGCATAAATTTTATAGCAGTTTACTACTGTCTTTTTTAAAGAACCATACACCTCACTTACATTTATGAAATCAATTTTACAGTTCTTCAAATGATGTATGTGGAGTGATAAAGGATCCAAGTGGCCCCTTTTCTGAATGCCACGCTAAAGTCGATCCAACGGATTATTTCTCGAGTTGTGTGTTTGATGTCTGTGTATATGATGGCAACAGAACCGTTTTGCTTGAGGTATGTCACCAATCACTCCGCCAGTTTCCGGGTTGTATTTATTTATAGCGCCACCACTATTAGGACTATATTGATTAAATGTAAAATAACTTGGTCTGTTCATATGTCAACTTTAAGTCAAAGGCGACTGGTTGATATTTAATTAGTTGGTCCTTGGGCAAAACAATTAACGATTGCCTGAATTCAGTAGATTAGTGAATTCTACTTAAACGAAAGAAACTTCTTAATCATACACAACACACTGTAAAGGCTGCGATAACCCAACAAACTTTTTACACTACCACACTGTTATAACATTATTAAATGTTATATAATATTTGAGTCACTTATATATAGAGGTGTTTAAAACCTCTTTCTCATGGGAAATTTTTTTTTTTTGTAAAAATAATGCCAAAAAATTAAGTAATTCCCATTGATTAGGCACTTGAAGCTTATGCAAAGGAATGCCAACGAAATGATGTCGGCGTTTGCACTTGGAGAAATGTAACAGGATTCATCGAAAGTGATGAATTCGTTCCTGCCAACAGCCACTTTGAAGGCTGTGCAAGTGGCTGCCCAAATACTTGCTCCAATCCACGAGCATCAGATGAGTAAGTATTAACAAGCTGCCACATAACTTTGCACTGAGATAGCTTCTAATTACATGCCACATGAATGTATTGTGATGAATTTATAATAAAACATACTTGATTTTGGATGTATGGTATTCTGTTGGTTGATTTGTAATATTTTTAGGAAGTTGGACCATGGCTTCTCAAATTAATTGTTGACTGATTGTGTAATGTACAAACTATACCTATGGAGCCCAAGATATTGATGTATGTATAACAGTAGATGTGAATAAAAACAAACCTAATATTATTAACAGATGTGAAGAATCAAGCATTGAAGATTATGTTTGTAACGAAGGCTTTCTACAAGATGGAGATAATTGTATTAACAGGGCTGAGTGTGGCTGTATTCTCCCTTCTGGGGGTTACATTGAACAAGGTATGAAATGGGGATAATTTATCAAGTTTAAAAACTGTGCATTAAAGTTTCATATGTTTAACAAATGCCATTAGCTTTATTTTCATAACCATTTAATTTTACATTGACATGCTTTAATTGCATTGTAATTTGTTTTTTTGCTGCAATATGTTAATGTATCACAACCATTATAAAAATTACATTCTTTTCACCAGACTACCAGTATATGAATGAGAATTGCACCACTCTATGCGAGTGCGCCGGTGCCAACCAGCTCATATGTCGCGCTGCTTCTTGTCAAGATGGAGAGACCTGCCAATCAAACAGAAGAGGCCATTTTGATTGTGTAGAATCAGGTTGGTCCATTTGTTCACCTAGAAATCAATGAGTTGTTTTTTTTAGATTAAAAATGTTTAATTTTGTATAAAATTTCTTGTCAGAAATAGTGAAATGATAAGTTCAATTTTTCCTTCAAGGATATTTAAATTTTTAGAATATTATTTTGTAAATAGAATTTCAAGTAATTATTTTTTTGGAATAGAAAGTTGATTTTTAGTTTTTAATTGTTATTTTTAAATGTTGGATTGTGTTTGGTGGCCTTACTGGTGTATAAAGCTTACATATGTTTTCATGTTATAGGGTCACCCAAACAGCTGCCGAAGGGTGAGTTGTAACCTAAGAATGGGGGTACTCACTGGGGTATAGCGAATATAATCCTATCCTCAAATAATAAAAAACCTTTTTATTTTTCGCTATACACCAGTAGGCCCACCATTACATTTATTGTTGTTGTTCTGTTTGTTTTAAAAGTGCCAAAATACAGATTTTTAGTATTATAGTATATTTAATTAAGAAATAGGAAATTGTATTTAACCCAAAAATTCTCTGGGTTTATACGCGTATATTAAATACCTAGCAAGTGACTAATTTTAATTACCTAACCTTCTGGGCTGGTGATCTGATGTGCCAATACTGTGCTGTGAAAGATACTCAAAGAATAGTTCAATTTTAATAGTTTTCCAAAATTTGCTTATTGATTGTCATGAGTTCGTCTTGCAGTACGTTTTTGAAACCCAACTCCTGCCTGACAAATGTTTTCCCTAGCAAACCACTTAATGACTGTTTTCTGATCATTAAAATCGTAATCCAGTTTAATATTCTCCAAACCCCTCAAATTAAGTTGTGTCCACAATTATAGCTTTAAAAGTAGTTACATTATGTTGACTTTTCCTTACTTTTTAGTTAAGTGCAAGGGGAACAATGTGATTGATCTGGTCATACTGCTCGACACAAGCTCATCCATAAAAGTCAACAATTTCGAATTGATCCTTAAATTTGTGGCGAATATCATCAACCAGTTCGAAGTTGGAAGAAATGGTCTGTTGGTTGGGATGGCGACGTACAGCAGGAGCGTGCAGAACCTGTGGGAGCTCAACCAATATGGCGACAAGGAGTCGCTATTGCGGGCAGTCCGAGGTATTGTGTACAATGGGGGTGGAACGAACACAGGAGCAGCTATCACTAATATCACCAACATTAAGTTCTCCGAACGAGCAGGTAGGAAATGTTTGATATCGTGAGTTAATTAAGTGACTTAAAAAAATAGCTTTTACTTTTTTTTATCATTTAAATGTTTTTTTTATTCGGTTTATTATTCTGTATTTATTTATTTTATTTCTTAAGTTAATGTTTATTTTTTTAGTTTGTGTTTTTTAACGACTGTGTTCATGCTTATGCAAATGTACAAAACAGTTTTTACGTTATTAATATAAATACTTTTAGACTAAATATTTTTGTATTATTTTATAATAACAAAGCTTATGTTGCAACTGACTTTATCACCACTAACTTATATTTATTGTATACGCGAATGTTGTCCAAACCTTCCCAGGATCATTCATGTTGCATTGATATTGATAATAGATGACATGCACAATATCTCGTGATACCGGGATAGATACCACACCATATGAGAAATTAATTATGGTTGTAAAACAAAACCAAATTTAAGTTCTTCTGGCATTAAAACTGGTTCTACCCGATTTTGATGTTTATTTTGTTCTTATAGGAAGAAGAAAAAATGCGCAGGCAGTTACCCTTGTTCTAACTGATGGGGTATCTTCTGATGACGTGAGCGGCCCAGCCTTTCTGCTGCAGAAGAAATCAGTCGTTATTGCTCTTGGGGTGAAAGGAGCTGACTTGCGGCAGCTCAACGAGATAGCTACCGCCCCGGACAGTATCTTCGCCATCATGCTGCAGAACTTCAATGAACTTGAAGGGACGACAAGGACAATAGTGAAAGCCATGTGTTATGTGGATGGTAGGTTAAACTAATAAACTGGGCATTGGAGAATAGATAATAGTTGATACAAGAGAAAAATTGTACATAAGTATTTTAGGAGAAATAATGAAAACATATCTTAACACATAGAAGTTATAGGATAAATTGAATAATTGTTAGATTACCTTATGACCTGAGCTAGGTTGACTGAAATGTGGCATTTGTATATGATATACAAAGTTTACATAATCGAGAAATCCACTGGATTGAGCCAATTTCTGTTGAGTGCATTGTCCATAGATACTACCATAAATAAGAATTGTCATTCTAGAAATTAAATAATCCTGTCAAGTGGCCATGACTACCATTCTTACAACTAAGGATTAAAAAATTCAAATCACTCTCAAATACCTGCAACTCATCTGTGCAGCCTTCTTAGATATACCATTCTACCTTCTACTATACTTTTAATTCTTCAAAAAAATAAAATAGATAAAAAGCATTATAAATTTACAGAGAACGCTTGTTCAAGCAGTCCTTGTCTTAATGGTGGCTCATGCACGTCGTTGGAGAAAGGAGGATACCAGTGCGTATGCTTTGACAATTACTCTGGGGTCAACTGTGAAATAGGTATGTCTCAGGCTTTAGATAATGAAAAACCACTAAACTAGCATTAAGAAATATGGTATTGTATTACTGGAAAATGGCAGCTGTAGTTATAGATCTGGGATTTTTCTCTATACTGTACAAATGCACTGTAACCTTTTCAATACCCATGTCCTCATTGGAAAAAATTCGAAATTGTTGCATTAGTTTAATTAGGCTTTTTATGTAATGTTATATCTTTGATCTACATTGTATGGATTCCTGATTAACACACAAACTGTATATGTTATTGTTAAATGCATTCCATTCTATGCTTGCTTATTGTTACTATTAGATGATTACGATTAGTTACATTTTTTTACCAAGTTGTTCTTACTTTGCAGAACCAAAAACCGTTGAGGACTGCAAAGCAAATGCGAAATTGGATTTGATATTCTTGCTTGACTCCAGTGGATCAGTGCAACGTGTCAACTTCAACTTGGTCTTGGACTTTGTAGCCAGAGTCGTCTCCGGTTTCAAAATTGGTCCTGATGGTGTGCAAGTTGGCCTCGCTAGGTACAACAGTCGATGGAAGAAACTGTGGGATTTGAACACTTACAGTCGGAAGGAATCACTTGTGAAAGCGATTTCAGAAGTGGACTATGTTAGCGGGAGCACTAAAACAGGCAATGCAATTAAATACACCGCTCGGACTATGTTAGGTACCGAGCAAGGTCGTAGAAAGGATGTCAAAGCAGTCACGATCGTCGTCACTGACGGGAAATCATGGGATAGTGTCGGAGAACCTGCTCTGCTGCTACGAAACAAATCCTCTGTCATTGCTCTTGGTGTAAAGAACGCAGTGAAGTCGCAGTTGGTTGAAATCGCCTCGTACCCACCGGAAACTTACGCCCAGGAAGTCACGAGTTTCACGGATTTGGAAAAGTTCACCAGCACTCTGTTCAACATTATCTGTGGAACAGATGGTGCGTTTATCTTGTATTTAAAAAAAAAATATTAGCCAACAAAATATTTCCCCAGAGTGTCGGTGGAATAAGTAATTTGAATTTTTGATCTTTTAAATATATGGCATTAGTTCTACTGATTAAATATGGAAAAAACATTAGTCTACTTTTTACAGAAATCAAATTATTTTATCTGCTGCCAATTTACTCTATATATTACTTTTTTTTTATCCCAGAGGGTCCTTGTACACGATCGCCATGTTTGAACGGTGGAACTTGTAATGAATTAGATAATGGAAGGTATAACTGCACTTGCCCAGATGGTTATTCTGGTGAAAACTGTGGAAAATGTAAGTTTCGTTTTGGATTACTTGCAGTTATTTTAAAATTGGAGAACAAGGTTGTCATCTCATTAACATAATATAAGCATATGTTTCTTGAAGTTTTACTATGGGGAAAAGTAAGTATTTATATTCATCATTACAAATATGTAAACATATTCTGTTACTTGCCATCTTTTTTATCTCTATTTAATAAATTATTGTGGTTATGTTTTAAGGAATAAAAACAAATTAAAGTATCATTTTTCATAATTTCAGCTGCCGGTAATGACGCGTGTGAAAAGAATGCTGTCACCGATCTTGTGTTTGTGCTGGATGCCAGCGGATCGGTGAAGCGATACAACTTCGACCTCGTTAAGAACTTTGTGGCGAACATCGTAAAAAGGTTTACCATCGGACCCAATGCTGTCCAGGTTGGAATGGTGAGGTACAGCACCTCGGTCAGTCATCTCTGGAAGCTCAACCGATTTTCCAACAAGGAGACACTAATCAGCAATATTCGAAATATAAGGTAAGAAACATAAAGATTTTACAATATAAGTACTGCTGATGTCAATATTTAAAACATGATTTCAAAAATAGGTATACTGTTTATAGTTGATTATAACTGCTTTTTTTTGTTTATGTTTAAAAAAAAGATACTAATATAAGCCTCATTCAAATTCTTAGAGAAATGTACAAAATTGCCTAATTTACTAAATAAAATATATGACCACCAAAATGTCATTGTTATTTGAAGAAGGGAGTTTTCAATAAAAACCAACCAATAATTACCCTTTAACTAACCAATGTATACACAGATACACTGGAGGATGGACCTACACAGCTAAAGCATTACAAGGTGTTGCCAGATACCAATTTACAACCTCATCTGGTAGTAGGAAGTCAGTCAAACCAATTGTCATTGTCATCACTGATGGGAAATCAAATGATAGAGTGGCGTAAGTCATAAATCTAACACAAATACAAAGCTGCTTAAATTTTAAGCGATGAATACAATTCTTTTACATTACAAGTGCATTATGTTTTTCATTTTAAAGAAAGTGACAATCCATCCTACTGTTAAGTTAAATATACTTGTAAAAATTTTTACAATTTTATTATAGTGGTTTTTTGGCTTTGTGTGCTTTAAGAAAATCAAGATGTTAAGATGTAATATTAGGCTAAAGCATTACAAACTGGATTGTTCCTATGCAGTGTATACATCTGCTTAGAACTAATTGGGAAAAGCTTACAGAGTTAGCTGATGAATAAACATTATATGATTTAGCCATAATCACCCATACCATTGTGATGTCAGAAAATATTGTGATGAAACATTGGAATCAACACATCATCTTCCACAGAAATGCCGCATCCACTCTGCAAAAATTCTCAACGGTCATTGCGCTTGGGATTAAAGGAGCTGATGCGTCGGAACTTGGGATCATCGCTTCCGACCCCGATTCCAAGTACTCCCTCAACATCCGGAGCTTCACGGAGCTAACGAAGATCATCGATATGATCATCTCTGCAATGTGCTCCTCTCAAGGTTGGTTCTACACTCATATTTTGATGAAAAAGTAGACAATTGGCAATTTAGTAATATAAAATCTTTTTGGTGACAAAAAACAACTGAAGATTTCTATAATCTGTTATTTTAAAATATATAAGAACCGCAGTATGTTGTAAATCAGTTCATTTGCATATTGTTTACTCCAATTTTATCAACTTTTATTGTTCTAGGCAACTTTGCAACAACTGGTGGTTCAACAGCCACATCATCATCAGGCAAGTTTTGTTTTTTAAAACATTCTACTAGTTGTTAAACTGTGTTCTAAACAATTCCTTTTGAATGAAGGTTCCTCTCTCGGCATCAAAGGGACTTGTTCTTCAAGTTCAAGTTGGACTGAATGGTTCAATTATGATGATCCATTTGGAAGTAGCAACCGAGGTGATTTAGAAAGTTTAACGAGTATTCGAAGAAGAGGAAAAGCTTGTTCAAGTCCAACTGCGATTCAAGTCCAAACAGTGAATGGTGTACCTTACACAAAGTCTGGTGATGTGACTACAGTCGCAATTACTTCTGGTGTGAAATGCGTCAACTACCAAGGAGGTAATCGACTTTGTCAAGATTACAGAATCAAGTTCTGCTGCCCATCATCAAATACACACACCACCACCACCTCTACCAGTTCTTCAGGTAAGATGATGTAGAACTTACAATGTATTGGTTAAGTATATTTTTTCTCTCTATGATCATCTTAGTTCTTGCTGATTGTGTTCTTAAATTACTGTCACAAGCGGCTTGCTTTAAATTAAAGCACAGCGATCATTTGATACAGGTTTTCCAGTACTTCATGAATACTTTGCTGGGTTAGTGTATTGCCTGTCTGCTAAAAGGTTATAGTTTTAAAACTGAGTACTGGCTAGTTGGTTGTGTCCTTTTGCAATGCTTTTATAGTAAATTGTATATACCTAGTGAATTAATATGTTATGCTAGATCAGGTAGTGCATGCTATAATATCATGATTATCCATGTGATATTGCCTATTGCATTTTCCCATTGATGAGTATAAGGCATAAATGTTGTATCCTGTACTAACCCTACTCTGACCACTATGTTTTAATTGCAAACAAAAATATCCTGGTAAACATACGCAAAACATAATGCAGACGTTCTCTCATCCTTATGTGTTAAAAATTATAGAAACCAAAAAAAATTTACAATATTTATATTATTTATTTTTAGGATCAACAAGTGGCATTAAAGGTACTTGTTCTTCAAGTTCAAGTTGGACTGAATGGTTCAATTATGACGATCCATTTGGAAGTAGCAACCGAGGTGATTTAGAAAGTTTAACGAGTATTCGAAGAAGAGGGAAAGCTTGTTCAAGTCCAACTGCAATTCAAGTCCAAACTGTGGACGGTGTACCTTACACAAAGTCTGGTGATGTGACCACAGTCGCAATCACTTCTGGTGTGAAATGCGTCAACTACCAAGGAGGTAATCGTGTCTGCAAGGATTATCGAGTCAAGTTCTGCTGTCCTTCATCTTCATCCAGCATGACCAGCAGCCAAACATCGACATCTACAACATCAAGCAGCTCTGGTTAGTTTATTTTTAATGTGACAAAATTTACTTATTGTAAATAACATTTTTAACTATTGACCGTATTAATACTTTTCTGGAAGGTTGCAAACCTGTGTTAAAGTATTCATATACAGATATTTTTCGATAACTAGTTCCCCGAATTCAGTTACTAAAGCTACTAATGTTGTGTATAAGATAAGGACAATTCTACTGTTTTTGTTCGCCACTTTGATCAACTGGGTTTAGGTGACTTATGTTGTGTGAATTGCCTAAGGATACAGCCAGCTTAAATGTCTCTAAGGTATATGATTTAGAACCATGACTTGATCCAGTGAATTCTAATGCGAACTTTCAAATTTCAGCAATAGCTAATCCAATTCTGAATTAAATAACTTCGACAACAGGACTGTGGTCAATTAGTACACTGACAAGGATCCATGTTATAAACGACTGGAGTTTTCCCCACAGTGGGAATAAACAAAATTGTTAAAACCATTCTTTGGAACTTTAATACATGATTAAATTTACAAATCTTATATTTGTTTCCAGATTCCACAAGTGGTATCAAAGGAACTTGTTCTTCAAGTTCAAGTTGGACTGAATGGTTCAATTATGACGATCCATTTGGAAGTAGCAACCGAGGTGATTTAGAAAGTTTAACGAGTATTCGAAGAAGAGGGAAAGCTTGTTCAAATCCAACTGCGATTCAAGTCCAAACTGTAAACGGTGTTCCTTACACAAAGTCTGGTGATGTGACTACAGTCGCAATCACTTCTGGTGTGAAATGTGTCAACTACCAAGGAGGCAATCGTGTCTGCAAGGATTATCGAGTCAAGTTCTGCTGTCCTTCATCTTCATCCAGCATGACCAGCAGCCACACATCAACATCAAGCAGCTCTGGTTAGTTTATTTTAACGTGACATCATTTACTAATTGTAAAATCATTGAGTGGAGCAGTGCTTAACAATTGACCGTATAAATACTATTTTGGTCGATGGAAAAATGTTGCTAAAGTATTCATACACACATATTTTCTGATAACTAATTCCCCAAATTCACTTACTAAAGCTACTAATGTTTTGTATAAGAACATTCCTACTGTTTTTTAACACTTTGATCAACTCGGTTTAGGCGACTTCTGTAATGTGCCTTGCCTTAGAATACAACCAGCTTAGATGTCTCTAAGAAATATGTTTTAGAACCATGCCTTGATCCACTGAATTCTAATGTGAACTTCCAAATTTCAGCAATAACTAATCCCATTCTGAATTCACTAACTTCAACAACTCGACTGTGGCCAATTAGTACACTAACAAGGATCCATGTTATTAATAACTGTAGTTTTGCTTTCAGTAAGAATGAACACGATTGTTAAAACCATTTTTTGGAACGTTAATATGTGATTAAATTTACAATTCTATTATTTGTTTTAAGGTTCCACAAGTGGTATCAAAGGGACTTGTTCTTCAAGTTCAAGTTGGACTGAATGGTTCAATTATGATGATCCATTTGGAAGTAGCAACCGAGGTGATTTAGAAAGTTTAACGAGTATTCGAAGAAGAGGGAAAGCTTGTTCAAGTCCAACTGCGATTCAAGTCCAAACAGTGAATGGTGTACCTTACACAAAGTCTGGTGATGTGACTACAGTCGCAATCACTTCTGGTGTGAAATGCGTCAACTACCAAGGAGGCAATCGTGTCTGCAAGGATTATCGAGTCAAGTTCTGCTGTCCTTCATCTTCAGGTTAGTTGATATCCAATCGAGCTGCCAATTCAAACATAAATCACTTCATAGAAAGGCCTTATTAGCTTAAATTTCACACACAACATGAATATCCAGTTGATCTTACTTGTAACATTAAAAGTGGTGTATTTTGCAGGTATGAATGATGAAATCCAGCAGAATTTCATGCCACGTAAGATTGTTTTAAATATCTGTCATAATATGAACATCAGATAAATTAGGTTTGTCTTAGGGCAAATCACTTACTAAATGAATGTTGCTTGAACCCAGTGGATTAATGGGCTGAACAAAACTGTAGAAATTACTTCTACCATATATATACAATCCACTGAAATAGTGCCAATATCCTAAAAGTTGGAACAATTGTGTTCTGACAAATACCCAAAATGCTAGAAACAATTATTTCTTGTTTTTATGTTATATAAACTTTTTACTAAATGTTAAGATGTAGTAAATTTTAAATTGAGAGTTCATATAAATATTGCCTGAAGTTTTCACTAATTATAATTATAAATATAACTTGTAAATATTTGCCGGAACATTTCAGTAAAACTCAAAAATTTTACAGCTGAGGAAACTTTTGAAAATGTCCACACAACTACAGAGGTACCAACAACACCGACAACAGCAACAAAAACCGAACCAATAACGACAACAGAAATTTCAACAACAACAACAAAAAATGCAAAAACAACAGCAGCAAAAACAAACACAGAATCAGTGTGTAGTTTCACTGCATCTGGATCATGCTTTTTTGTCACCAGTCGATTTTCGTCTCGCAGCCAAGCATATGATGTGTGCAAAGAAATGTATAATGGAGTGCCCGCCATTTTGGAAACAAAGGAAAAATTCGACGCTGCTCATGCGGTGAGTTATGTGGTAGTTTATTTTAATTGTTGTTGGGTATTTGTGGCACCGTTACAGATGAACTAAACATTTGTTTAGACAGGCTGGGGATTATTTCCGACAGATTAGTCTAGTGGTTTAGTGTGTTGCCTTTCAGCCGAAGGGTTGCAGGTTCAAAACTGCTCGCTAGCTGGTCAGTTGTCCTTGGGCAAAGCACTTAACGAAAATTGCCTGAACCCAACGAATTAATGGGTTCTACAAAATAGAAGGAACATATGAATCTCACACAACACACGGCAATAGTTCCAGTAACCCGACGGTGGGCGCGAGGTGATCTGCACATTACCCGTGTGTTACCTACCTTGGTTTTCCCACTCACAGGGATAAACATAAATATCCTATCTTATCCTATTTTGTAGAAGGTAATCAATTGTGTTCTTTGGCAGCGCATTTCATAGAAGTTATCTTAACCCAATAGGTTGAACAAAAACTAAAGCAATATTTCTATTGTATTAAGCAAACTCTAATAATTCTGGTAACCCTGGTGATCGACATGCGGTAATAGACAATTTTCCATGTTATAACAGCTCCTGCATTATTTTAATATTAAAGGAAAACACCAACAAGTCCAATATTTCCTATGAAATCAAAAATTTATTCAAATTTTATTCCAGTGGTCACAATCAACTTCGGGTTCTCAATTTCTTTCCTCGAAATCAACATGGCGATATTTCTTCTGGCTTGGGGCAAAACGTGGCCCCGGAAGATCAGTGGTTCACCCTGACGGCACCCAATCCTCATATTTACCCTGGTTTGGCACCCAGCGCTATCGAGACAGATGTGTGGCTTGGGTATATACAAACGCCGGCCAAAGTGGTCTCAAGGCAGTTCGGTGCTCCGGGGTTGATTTGGGGATTTTGTGTGAAATATTTCCATGAATATTTGAAACATTTATTTCGTGATTTTTGTCTGTGTTACTTGCTAGCCATGTCGTGTGATGCTTTTTAGACTTTTTTGTACAAGTGCAAATAAAAACCATAGGAACAATTACATTTAGTGTTATTAAGTGTAGCCTAGTTTCCCAAAATAGTCAATAATTACATAACTTACTTTTTAATTCAGCATTTATTAACATGGTTTTGGCAAAAATAAACAAAGACAAATCACGCAAAGTAAGGCACATTTAAAATAAATAGCAGCAGTTATTTACAACAAAATTTGAACTCAGTTGGTATCTTCTAGCTGCCTTCTCCGCTTAAATTCACTTAAAATATCGTCGTCGTCATCATGGACAGCGGAACTATGATGTGTGGCAGTAGATACAGTGTTTACATTGTGTGGCTTGTTCACACTCACAGTGCATGGGTTTTGGGCAAGCCATGTTGTATCATTTTGGTCGAAAACTAAACCAGGAACAAATCTAAAAACGGAAATATAATAATACATTTCTTAGAGTGTAATATGTAAGCAACATCTTAGTCACACTGCAATAGGCTCATTTAACAATTCGATGTAGGTTTTTACATACTACCATCGTAGCAATTTGATAATTCTGTTTCACAAGCCAAGTTGACAAAGAGAATTATTATGACTTACGTTTCAACATCTTTATCTTCTGCGGCTGTCTTCTTTTTTGATCTTGCAGCCAGCTTCGACTGCTTTCGCAGTGGTGTTGCACCATCAAACGCGTAACCAAAGCATGGTGCTTTGGACTGGTTTTGCATAACCAGTGATGGTTTATTGGATGGTCCAATGGTGGGAATTTGTTTGACATCAATGAATATGGTTTTCGAGCGTCGTAATGGTCGAGCTGAAAATATCACCATTTTTTATTTGCAATTTCGTGGAAATTAGTAAGGCATTATACTACACATTATGTGTTACTATAGCACACCACTTATTTTTATCTCTGAAGTGGGAAAACATGATGAGTAAGAGCATTAGGGGGGAGGTATCACTATTACTGGTATTCTTTAAAATACCATAAACTTACAGTTTGTTAACTAAAGCTCTTGCAATATGTATATATTAAAACATTGCTTTGGACATAGTACCATCTAAGCAATCGAACAAAAGATCAATTTAAACTTACCCTTCCTGGTACTTTGTTCTGAACTTTCTTTTTTGCTCCATTTTCGAGGTCCAAGTAATGACCGAAGTAATCCACTGGTTCGGCTACTTACACTGCTATCACTCTTGCCCTGCGAATGGCATTTACACTTTAATAATGAATAAAAAACATAGAAGTAAAAATAAAATAAATATGTCTGGGTTCCTGCAGACTTTAATTTTTAATAGGAAATAATTAGTGCAATTTTGTAGTAACCAACAGAGTACTACTACCAGATAGATTCCAGGTTCGATCCATACCCCAAGCACAAACATCTTATGTTTGTCTGACCAATTAAATAGTGTGAGTACAAGATAATTTTGGCATTACTAATGTTATAACGCTGGTCATTCTTCCAGAGATAAACACACATGCATATAGTTAATCCACAAAAACATTACCTCATTTCGGAAATTATTTGATGAAATAGAGTTGGGAGTTGTGGATTTAGAATTCCCGCCAAGTTGAGTTGATGTGCACGGCATATCTGGACGTAATTTTGACATCCTATGTTTTCGTGGTGAACTGGTAACTTCGCCATGTAACTCTGACGAATCGTGGTTTTGCTCTAAGGAAAATTCGTTGTTGAATCGTTCAATACCAATCTTCATCAATGAGGGTGAATCAGCCGCAGTGTCACTGTTGGTGGAGAGTGCAAAATCACCACCGTGTGGCCATTTTGAAAACCTTTGTTTGCGTGGTTTCAGTTTGACAAATTTGCGGGATCTTTCCACTGCCGATGTCAGTTCTTCTTTGCGTAAAGTCTTGCGCTGTTGGCTCTTACTTTCCCAAGGAGTTACAGACCGGATCGATCTGGTTCCACTGGGTTTGTCATCTTCCAAGCAGAAAGAGTCACTTTTGTTTTTGTTGTGTGTGGGTGTCAATCTAAGCACAAAAATCTTGTTACATATCAATATAAATTTGTTTTGTACACAAATAAATTAAACTAAACTACTATTAGTGATATTGCATAGGTTTCTTACAAACTTACCTATTTTGAGGCTATTTCACACATGATGCAGTAATGCATGATAATTTATAATTTTTAACTACAATAAGCTAGATAAGAAAGAATTAAAAAGCTAACATTATAATTTAATAAGAAATACCACAGCTATGATGCATGCTATAAATTGCATGGTTTACAAAAACGGTTTAACTATGTTTATTAATTATAATTAGTGTGAAAGAAATAAGCTTGCTGAAGTTTGCTCAGCTTGCACCGCTAAATAATAAAGTGGTCACAACATGGATGGTAACATTTTATTATATTTTGTCATATATATATATATATACAAGTGTATAAACACCTTTGTTTTTGAGTACTTTCATCAAAATTTCCCCTCAATGAAGTTTCGGATTTGTTGATTTTACTTGGAGATGAAGTTGATGAGTCAATTGATGTTGATCGTGATGGAGTTGGTGGGTAAGACGTGAATATCGTGTGCATATCATCATCGTCATTGTTGACATGGCGGTTGGCAAAATGAGCAAGTTGTTTGGAAAATGAACTCAAACTCTCATCAAAGCTGGAAAGTAACTTGTTTAGAAGAATAAATTGATATTTTTATTAATCTTGATATTTTCTTACAGATGAAAATTTCAATAATTTCCATAAATGGTGAGATACTTTATTCCAGAACTATGTTGTGCAAATTTTAAGTGACCATGTATATTAAAAAAAAAGTTAAAAAGTAGTTCACTTAAGAATAAAACAATTTTTTTATGCTTACCTGTAAAAACCTGGATCAATCGATTCAGCAATACTGGCAGGTATAGCATCTATCTCTTCATTAATAAGTGCAGTGGCACGCTCATACAACTCGTTCACTTGTAGCTTAACCTTGGATGAAATATCGAATGATTTGGTGGATGGTGTTGGTATATGGGGAGTTGTTTGAAATATGTAGAGATGAATTAAAATCTCTTATATTGGAGCAATAGTTTTAATCTTCATAAAAGGAACAAGTAAGTATCAAACAGTCAGTTTTAGAAATGTCGCATTTTAACCGCAGGTTCAATAAGCTGGCACTGTGAAGATGCTTTACATAAATGAATATTATATCAGATGATAGTTTGGTGCCCACTATAGCAAACTTTGTTAGACTCAGCAATGCAATTACAATTATTGCTCTAATGCACTGGTAACACAGAAACAATAGTTTTGACAACCTGTTTTTGAACAACATTACGCAACATTACGCAAACCTACCTCTGAAAGTGCAACATCTGTTGATAGTTCATACATGTCTTCATCAACCATTGAATAACTGTAATTTTCAAGTTTATTTGTCATTGTTGTAAGTTCGCCAGTGGTGTTTGCGGTGGTCATGCAGAACTGCTCCTCTCCCAGTTTCTTCCGCTCCAAGTAAGATGACACTTTTGGCTCGTTGATAGAATTTGTGTCCGAATGATCTGACGACTTCTGAAATATCTGGAAAGTTCGCAGCCACTGTGGGTAAGTGCCGCCGAATATTGAAGTCGCCAAAATATCGATAACCGTGCATACTTCAGACAACGTTTCACTGGACATGTCCGAGAAGCTCACATATCGCTGCTGCTGGAAACGTTTTGATCTTGAAATGATACCAGAATTGGATAAAGTACTTGAAATTGAGGAGTTTTCACTAATGCTTGTGCGTTTTAATGCCTTAGTGGTTTTCCTTGCATTGTTACCTTTGTTGGATTTCAGTTTGCGTAGTTCTATCTGATGGCTTGAAGCTACAAGTGCCTTCATCATTATCCTCGATGTAAAAAATAATATTCCAAAATAGAAAATGCTTCCAGTGATTCCAAAATGTTCAGAATATTCTTTAATGTTGTTGCTTTTGTTCCCACCGATTAGGCCAAGCCATACAGAATCCAAAAGCGACTGTTGAATGGCAGAGAAGACATTCGAATGGCGTTGTACTAATGTCCCAAAAACTAGATACCCCAACATGGAGAACAGAATGATGATGAAAATAAATGGGAGAATTAGACTCAACAAGTTATTCCAAAATGAACGACATACTGCAGTCATCGTTCTGCTGAAACTGCTTTTTGGTCCATGCAAGGAAATAGTTAGGTTGATAAACTTTACCACGATCAAGACTGTCCACACGCCAAGGAACAATCTTCTCCAGTAGTCGCTATTGAAAACATCCACAAACATGGCAGGGTAGCCATCGCCCGCATGTCCTGTCCTTTCCAGCAATGCAGCAAGGTTTAAGGAGTTAAATCGCAGAAGTCTCCAAAATGACAAGTAACCAACCACAGCCATCCATAATAGAGACTCTAGTAATAATGAGAAAGTACTTGATTTTGATAATGATCTATGTGACAATTCCCTACGAGTGGGTTTTGAAAGAGTTCCATATTCCGCCAAGTTGATAATAGCCATAAACGCAGTCGCAGAACACCAAATGACTAAGATAACATGGCACCACACAGACCAGTCTTGTTGTATTGCATTAAGCAATCCAAGGCCGTACGTTTTAACTTCAACTTTGGAGTGTTCACTGTGCATTGAACCAAATTCCACAAAAGTCTGAACAAGGGAGTATTGTTTCACTACAGCATTGTACGTTAGAAACATCATTCCGACAGCATCACTTGCCACATCTGGCGAGTTGGAAAAATAATCCAAATTTGGGTCTAGAAGATTTATGTTTATTTTGTTTGTGATATAATAGTCCCTGTTTTGATCACACTGTTTCAAGTGTTCTCCCGGATCCATGCATTTTTTCTTTCCAACTATTTTTTGGATTTTTGTAGGAAATTGATTGCATCCTGGAGATTTTTTCACCATAAGAGTTAAAGTAACGGAACCTACAATTAAATAATTGCTCTTAGTTGAATGGTGAACTGATAAACTATTGTTACTGCTATACCAGTCTTTTGTCAAAAAAGTTGTATGAAACCAGTTTTTCCAAGTCGGAATATCGTTCACTGTGTCCCACAAAGGTTCCTTTGATGTTGATGGATGGACAACAAAATCCTCATCGATGTGAAAACCAGACTCAAACCAGGTACGCACATGCCCAGTTTGCCGCATCCGCATTTCCGATTTCACTTCCATTTTCATCACAATGGTGAAGACGACCAATGAGAGAAAGAGGCACGACACCCAGTACTTCCAAGCTCGGTTGACAGCGGATTTACGTCGGAGATCTTTAGCTTGCTTCCGGAGTGGATGTTTGGGCTTGCGCCACCTCCCGTTATGATCGTATGGAGGAGAAATGTTTCGAAGATATCTTGATCTTCTTCTTTCAAGCAACAAGTGCTTTAGTTCACTGGGATCAGGCTCCTCAATTTTTACATTTTTCTTTGCAGTATCTAGAAAGTTGGATAAATCATAAACCGTTTGATTATTGTATATTTTCATAAAAAAAAATATTAAACTGATACATTTGTTTTGTTTAGTTGAAATAATATTTATATGGTTTCTATTAATAGAATGCCTGTAAACATATTTGGCTTGAATTTGACTTACCATGTTGGGATTTGTAAGCATAATCATCAACTGGGGCGGCATCTACTGTCGGGAAAAGATCGTGCAATGTTTGACTGATATCTGTTTTCCTCACTGTGTCCCAGATGGTGGAAATTATGGCTGCACCGATCGCTAGCACGGTTTCCAGAAATATGAGGGCCAAGAAAAGCGCTGAAAACACTGTTTCAAACCATTTTAAGAAATCCTGTCTTCGCATTATGTAAGCAGCGCCGTATATAACTACAGCACATGATACTGTCCCCACGATGGTGTAATATGCCCACGCAATGTAGCTGCATTTACGTGGCAACGCGGCAGATTGTTCTTTTGGAAGGGGCTCTAGTTTTTCGCAGGGTACAAGGACAGGAGCATCATATGCTAAACCTGAGCGTCTGCTATGTTTAGCTGCGCCTTTTGGAGTAAAAAATCTAAAAAAAGAGGAAATATAGTGATTAATAATTCCCAAAATTTTAGTATAAAAAAAACATATTAAATAAAAAAGCAGTACAAAAAATCACGCTAAAAAGTACTAAAAACATTTTTTAGCCTCCTTTAATAATATTCGTACTCAGCATCTGACGATCGTTTGTTGGATTTCAATCGTTGATTGTCACAACGCAGAGCAGCAGTATGGTGGGGCTCATACAGTTCCTCAGTTGGTGGTATGGATGAACAGTCATCAAAGTAACTCGTGTCCTCAGTGCAAATGTGGTCTGGCTCTGCAAGAAACAGGTTTGAACAATTTTTACGACAGATGGGAAAGTCATGACTTTATAAACATCATTTTAATCTCAGCATTTTTTAAATTTTAATTAATATTTTTGAATTTAAAGCATACCATGGTCGCTCTCTTTGTTATATTCAACAACACAATCTGTCTCCATGCAAGCTGATGGGAGAGAGGTTGGGGAGGTCATCATGCATCTCGCTATTTCCTCATCATACGAACTAACACTGTGTGGTGTCGGAAGCCACGACCTGGTGCTGTGGTCCGATGCCACGGTATGGTGGCCAGAGTCACAGTTTTCGAAGCCAGAATCTGTGGAAGAATGAATGTAAGTCAAAGGGCAATAATAAAGAATTTAGAAAAATAGGAAACATTTTAAGAAAAGAGAATTATCTATGCTAGTATTGCAAATATTGAATAGATTTTTCAACAGAGATTTTTACAATAAATAGATATTCTTTTTATTATTACTATAGTAAATAAACATAAATACCTTTACGTGATTTGGAGCTGTTCCACTTTTCGATTTGCAGCCAGTCAGAGACGACCTCGTTCGATGTGGGACCTTCGTGCATGATGTGGTCCAACACGGAGAGGCCGTGTGAGATAGTCGATGTCTTGTGCAGACCTACTCCACTTACTGGTTGGAAAAGTTTGGATTTGTGAAGATCATAGTGCATGGAATTCATGTGAAGATCATAGTGCATTTAAGTTTAATGAATTCAATACAATTTATAATAACAGAACATCAGACAAAATTTTCAAAAAAACTATAAAATAACAGAAAATTAGTGATTGTCAAAATATCCAAAAAATTTCAATTAACGACAAAGAAATAAAATAATCTTTGTGTTCTTGCACAACCCATTTGAATCCTGAAGACCAAGGCGGTAACCATAAATTGTCGGTATCTGTGTAAAACACTGGAAGAATCCCGAACCTAGTTTCCACCGTCCTTAACCAATACACTATGCAGGCTATATAACAGAGCAACAATAAATCAACGTAACTCACCATGGGAGTTGAAGTTGGATTCCTCTGAGAACTTATATTCCATAACAAGACCCGAGTAGTGGGAGGTGGTGTCAGGATTGCCGCTGGTTGTGTCCTCAATCAGCAGTGCTATCCTTTCATCATGTTTGAGATACCTGATGATACGGGATTAAATATTTCATGTGGACTTTCTGTGTTGTGTATAAAGTCATTCTACATTGGTTACAGCAAACCAGTGGTGTTTAGTCAGAATCGCCAAACTTAACTTAGCATTTAATGTAACACAAGTATGTCCCGCTAAGCTGACTGTGAGGGAGGTCATACACTATTCTTATGATTATCTGCACTAAAATGTTAATTCCAAGCCCTAAGGGATACGTACAGGTATCCTATCTAATTATCTTAAAATAACCAAGAAATAAGAACCGAAGTTCTTATTAATTCCAAAACTTTGGTTAAATCTGCCCTACAATATGCCTTTCGTTAAGCCATATTTTAGGTACCCTTTATAACCATGTATATTAAATACCTCGATTCACTTTTAAAACACATATATCAACCATATATTATTACACACATTCACATCATACCTGAACATCAGTTGTGCAGGAAGTAGTATCAAACAAGCAATCACCCCAATTCCAAATGCCCATATCCAGTTTTCTGCAGTAAACCATGGAAAACCTGTAAAAGGGGCTGTTTAAGTATATTATCTTTTAAAATGCTTATAGTATAGTCAGTCCTATTCAGCACCACAAAAGGCAAAACGCATAGGATGTTGTTTATTATAACTTGACATTAGTAAAGATACAAATTTTGTCTCGTATTCTATCCTACTTTTCTTAAGAAAATTTGTTTATAATTCTTTATAGATTTTTAATATCAATTTTATTTTTAAATTGTCATGTAAAACAGCCACTACTTTTGTAATATTTCGCAGTTGGAATATTATCTTTACATCTTAATCTTTACATCAGTTCGAATATTATCTTTAAAATTGAATAAAAATAACTCTAAATTAATTTTACCATAATGGAAATCTTTTCCGATAACAAAGACTATATCAGTGGCGGTTGATATGCACATCACAAGTATACACAATGACATGGAATGTACAATACGCTGGGCTCTTGTGAGACTCCCCCATCTTGCACACGCGAATAATGAAAGCAAGCTGGAATAAAAATTAGGGTTTGGATTTGGTGACTTTAGTGTAATACATATATTGTTTATAAAAAAAGCTTATTCGTTCATCTAGTTACCTCCTTAGTCTGGCAGGATTAAGTGCAGTCACCAGTTTGGCAGTTAAATCATTGAGAAAGCCAGTAGAAATAACCTGAATTTAGTAGACATAACCAAGATGTTTAATTGATTATATGTCTCAGTCTTACATAATACACTGAAATAGCTCTGGTAAGCTGACCAGAGACATGGGATAATCAATGATAATTAAACATTTACAATGAACCTCTGCTGCATTTTATAATTTAAGGGGATATTCATACCCACCCACCTATGATAGTTAAGCATGTTTCTTTTAATCTTTATTGCCAGGTGCCTTAGAAGTGGTGGCTTTGCTTTCACTGGTGTGAGATCCCTGCTTATCCTGTTTCCACCTCTGTCCAGCGCCAACCATGTATTGCAGGGGAAGTACCATCTCTCATGGCTGATGACATCACGTATGATGATGTAATCGATGAACCAGCGTGGCCAGGGTTCACTGTGGTCATGCCAGATGGACAGCTTGCGCAATGGTCCAAGGTTTTTGGGGAAAGTGAGAATGAAAGTTTTCGATGACCCTGGGAGATACATTGTATTAATCTCTGTAAAGAATTTAGACAGCCATCTTAATAATACTTGCACTCCACACTAGGGCTGCAATGATATTCTAATAATTGAGATACTATCAGTACTACAATACTAAAAAACGTATTTTATCTGGAAAACTTTGTATCTAAATGTGTCTTAAGTATCTGTAAAAATAGTGTTTTTGCACTCACAAACGTATTGTTATGTCGAACACACATTGTAACATTTGTTATTGTGATGTAATGATCACAAGTCAACCGCTACCTTAACCCCTATCAGCACAATAATTACTACCAGAAATCTCACAACATTACCGGTCTCAAACAAGCATTGCTTCTCTTGCTGTAGTTTGCTGACTTGAATATCGTCATCAACCTCAGAGGGCGGTACAAGCTCCCTCCCCTCATACTTGCCATCTCTTCCATACAAAATAAGGTTGGCAAGCGAGGTGGTTCCACTGCCAGGCCAACTACCAGTTTGGATAGTGACTTCGAATATCTGAAGGTGACAAATGGGGATTTTTTTTAAAGCTTAAATTCTAAAAGAATCTAAGAATTAGAACATGTTTATTCTTGCAGGTGAGTAAAATCCATTACAAAAACCTTAATTTTATGAAAAAAATATGTGAAAAATTGGCTAACCTAGTTAAAAATTAACTTATGTGTCTAATCTGACAATCAT
>CH003250.1:269897-447016 GCA_000149265.1 Ciona savignyi
ACCTGTTTATGGTGAGTGTTGTTATCCTGCAGTATGACAAGCACCCTTTCACTGGCGCTTCTGTCATCTGAGCCAAAGTACCAACGGAGCCATAATCCGAGAGATCTGCCTACGTTTGAGGTTTTCTTTTCATTGGATTTGGCTTGCTTTCGCACACAGTACCGATGCATAAGCAATAGACCAAGAAAGCCAAATATAATCACCAGCAGAACCTGAGAAGTATAACAATTAATTGAAACAAGTAGGAATAAGTAATTGAAAGTTTTTATAACATGGCGGCAGACAAGGTGCCCAGAATCAACTTGCTGAACTATTGTAGTGTGGTTTTAGTAATCATGCAATTATTTAGATGACCCAATCCAATGTCTGTTTTGTGCTTTACTAACTATGTTCATGTTTTTAAATGCTAATAATTTTATCAGGTTGCATTGAAAACCATGATCCGACTTTTTAAATGTATTGTTATATGAATAATAAGATTGCAGACTGTGTTTTTTTAGCCACATTTCATTTTAATAATTTGTACAATTCTACTTTTACAACCTACATTTAAGTCTAAGAATAGGCTCATATAATACTTACTTTACTTATTTTAAAGCAATTATTTAGGTTTCTACTTACAGTTAAACATGGAGTCAAAGCATTAGTTGTGGCCACAACTACAATAGTGTGGGAATAGGAATGAAATTGCAATCTTCGAAATGAACTGGTAAACGTGGAAAGATGGCTGGTGGAACAGACTGTTTGATCCGGTGTGGATTCGGGAAGTGCCTGATGTAAATGTTCTTGGTGGTTATTACATTAATAAACATATACATTAGTAGCCAAAGAAAGTTGGGTTCTCTACAACACCATATGCGTTTACTCAACTTATCACAGCTATTAAGATAAACTATCCATTCTATTTTATTTAAAATATATAAAACATAAGACTGAATAGGAGATTAAAAATTAGTGAACACAAAATTAAAGTTGTTGAAAGTAAAAGTTTCTCATAGTAACACACCAATTATAATTGTTAATTGTTAATCCAAGATAATCCTCATATTAGGCATGTATTCTACCTTTACACCAGTCTTTCTCCACTTGTTTCTTTTACTGTTCCAGAAAAAGCAATCAGAAATCCAAACTTTTAGATTGTATTTGATGGTTTTATCCAGATTTAAAGCTCCCTGTGCATTACCAGATGTCCACATACTGATATAATGTTGTCCATTTCGATCATTTGAAGATATTGTGAACTTTACTGAAGATTTTGTGTCTAAAAATTTAAAAACGGTTAAGTTTAAAAATGCATTTTCCGAAATTTATTGGCAGACATTTTGTAAGACAGAAACATTTCCATTATATTGTAAAAAGTTGTTATATTAAAGCAGTAGAGAAATTGTTTAGTTTAATTGTTTTATGTATAGAATAGTTTAATTTAATTGTTTTTGCTCATTTAAAATCCAATAATTACAAAAAAACACATACAAAATATAGCAAAAGAAAAGCAGTAAAAAATAATGGTTATAATAGCAATTCATGTAAAAAAATAGTTTAAGGGAATGCAAGACCCTTTAATAAAGTCCAAAGAATACTTCAATATCATTTTGTTTATGTGTTAGTTAACGACAGGTATCCCAAAGTCCTATTGCACTAGCCATGTAGCCAGTGGTTATGTTTTCAGCAAGACTATGAATATAAATTTATCAAAATAAGTTCAAAAATCATTATTACTTGATTGTTTCGTTGACCTTGCCCTACGTGGTGGTATGATGTCTTGTTGGAAAACATGTTTATTGATGAATGGGCTTTGAACCGATAGTGGCATGTCACTTAAAGCAGCATTGAGGAAGAAAGGTCTGTAATGTAAATGTTAAGGAATGGTAAAATTCAACTTAAATCGACAAAGAAAATAATTTTTATATGAAATAGGAATTTGTGCAAATAATTGTTTGAAATTTTTTAAAATATATTGCGCTTCTATGCAAACACTGGCCCCTCATGTCAGTGATACCTTTATCAACTGTAATGGTAATTAATCATGTGCACAGAGAAAAAATAAGTTTTTGATTATTTTCAGCCGCAAAATAAATTTACGATATTGGTTTAGTTTATTTTTCGCTTCCTGTGTAAAATCACAGAACAAAAACATTCTTAATAAAGTTAAAAAAATTAAATGTACTTTAGACATGCAAATTAAGACTTTGGACGAACAACCGAAAAACAGGTTTATTGTCCGATAAGTAATTAAAGAAAGGTGTGTTTAACTTTACATCAACCACTTTTGCATCAAATTTAACCTTGTTAATTTAAAAAGACCCATTTTAATGTTATTACCTGCCACCCTTTGCATCAACATCCACTTGTATATGCACTGTTGCGTTCTTTGAAACTGTGAGATTGACTTCATGCACTGAGATATCAGCGGATGATACTTGAAATGGAAAGTTTCCTTGATTGTGGAACTGTGGAAAATAGAACAGTTAAACTTTTTAATTCTAGTAAAGCTAAAAAATATAAATAAAATCTGGTTTAAACAAATGAGTTCATGTAACTTTCGCTTTGCCAACAGGCAATCAATGAAGCAGGATTTAATCTCACTGTATTTGATATGACGTTCTACCAAGTTTAACCAGCCACACAAAAACACAAATGGCACGTATAATATGGGAAATAATGGGGGGGTAATTACAACAAATTGGCTGTGGGGTCAGTTACTGGTGACGTAACTGCATAAATAATTTGATTTTTGTTCATAATTTATACCAGTTCCTTTCTTGGTGGTAAGTATATAATGATTGGTTGTTTTAATCCACTTGTTGCCATGACATCATTTACAGAATTGGTAACCCATAACGAAAAAGCTGTTTTGTCCACCTGAGAAATATTAAAACAAATTTAATTTTTAAATATGGTTTTGAAAGCAGATTTTTAAATAAATTTTTTTATGATTATTTTAGATGTAATTTTACCTAAAACTAAGCAACTTCACTATCTTTTTTTAAAGTAATCAGAACAAAATGTATATTTTAACCAAAAATAAACAATTATTTATTGTGGTATGTTAATAATCAAACTTTTTTTAAGCAACAATACTACAGAGCACAGTTAAGCTAATCAAACTAATAACAAAGCAAATTAGTAAAACCTGTAATAACTGAATTCAATGCATTATACTTACCATAACCATAGACTTTGCTACAAAAGGAGAGGATTCAAAATATACAATTCCAGTTTGATATATCCCCATGCCACTTTGGTGAAGTGAACTATTTGGGAATATCGCTCCAACCCAGGTGTTAGCTGCACTTGAACCTAAAACAGTTTAAGGTATTTCATGTCAAATCACAAGTTTTTTTTAAATCATTTTTAAAATTTGGACTTTAAACCATATCTTGGAAGTTAGGATAGGATAGGATAGGATATTCATCTTGATCCCCGTGAATGGGAAAAGCAAGGGGGTTAACACACGGGCAATCGTCAGATCACCTCGCGCCCATCGTCGGGTTACCGGAGCTATTGCAGTGTGTTGTATATGATAGACACGTTCCTTCAATTTGGTAGAACCCATTAATCCGCTGGGTTCTTTTTAGTTTCTTACAAATTCTTTTAAAATAGTTTTTTACTCAACTTGCCTTGATGCAACTTGCCTCGACAAGAGCCTCATTATAATATGAATTGTTGTAAGTTGGTTTCAACTAAGCTCAATTTACCCATCAAATTTAATCACTAACCTCTTTCTTCATTTTTTAGCATCAATGTCTCATTTTCAAGCTGAGTTTTTATAACAAGAGAATCAAAGCTCACATTGAGTGATGGTAAATCTCTCATTCTTGTATAATCTGCATGAAAACATAATGAATTTCAATCTAAAATTAAATAAAAAAAAGGATTAAAGAATCTTTCCAAATGTATCAAAATGAGTAGTGATCTTGGTTGAATTTTTGTCTGTATCCTAGGGAGGAAAATTAACACTTAAGAAATTACTTTGGTTATTATTAGGTAACTCATACTGTGGGTATTGTTGTGAAACTACTTTAGTACATAGTTTTCCACTTGATATTTTTATGGGTGAGAAATCTGCAAAGCAACGCTGTTATCTATTTTTGTTAGCCTGCAAAACTGACCCCATCATATTAAATAACCTGCAACAGCTCCAATTGAGCAAAAGGTAATCTGATGAGTGCCTGTGTTATATCAGCCCTGTGTTTTCCCACCCAAAACAATTTCATATCCATTCCCAGCTCACCTAACAAAAACGTTCTCAAAGTTTGGATATAAATCCCTGTATTAAGGTCTGCTCTATAACAGAGTCGTGTGTTGTTATGTCTGGTGCTTCTCTGCAGATTTCTTAAAGTTGACAATTTTACCAGGATCCTTGTGGAATCGTGGATAATAGTTTCTATCTTTTCTTGGAACTGGAAGCTCAAGGCTGAAAAACAAATTTGGTTTAATACAACTCAGTTATTATGTATTGAGAAAACAAAGTAATACTTAAAAGATATGTTACATTTGCAAATTGACCAATCTTTTACACAAATGGCTTAGCTGCATTTATTATGTAATATTTAAAGGTTTTGAATTAGTATTTCACTGAAAAAATAAAATAAATAAATAAAAGATAGTGGTGCATATTTGGGGTGTTACATCAAACATAGTGCTTAGAGCCAAATCTCCTTAAATTAATGAAACTTTTCATCCTAATTGCACTTAAATACGTTGCACATAATTTTATACGGTAAACATACCTAATTTGCTTCCAATTTCCATATCATTTGATGTTAGCATGTCCAACTTCGCATTCAAAAGCGCTTTGGTTGCAGTATTGCTTGCTTTAGATATGGTGGCGCAGTCGGTTGAGTTTATGAAACTCAAGATATGGGATAATGTGCCAATAACATCAGATGCATATGGAATGCTTTTCACTTTAGAAAGTGCATACACTAATCTACTTGTGATTGCCCTGTATTTTTTGCCATACTGTGAGCTATTCAACAAGGAGATCTGAAATAAAATATATATTTAGTGGATTAAGAATAAATGATTTAATTTAGAAATGTTTCTATGTGATGGTATACTGTAATCAAGAATAGTCAGTTTTAAAGGATGCTTTAGTACTGATTCCATTTTAAAAATTCCTAGTGAATAAATTACATTTATTTGTCATATGTGCAATAATCTTATCAACATTTATCAATCAAATACCATACTACTGCAAATAAGAAATATACATCTGTCACAGCTTCATACTGGTTTAATGTACACAAAAGTGGAAAAAAATTAAAATAATATTACATAACTTGAAAACTACTGCACAAGGTAATTTATACAAGATAGACAATATAGTAAAGTGTCACAACTAATGATTATTTCTTAAAGATTAAGATGAAAGATTAGGATAATTAAAACTATTGACTCAACATTATGAATTTTGTAATAGTTCGAAAACATCAACTAAGAGAATGTTCCGTCTTTCTCTGTATTATTTAATATTTGAAAAGATGCAGTAACCAACATACCGGTAAAGTGTCGACCATAACATTAACATAACCCAGTATCGCCCCCTGATCCCCTTTTACCACCTCATGCTTCAAGTCTGTGGCATTTCCAATAGATTTGTTGTACCTGGTTAAAAATATCAAGTTAGAAGAATTTTGGTTTATAACATAAAGTTGCTACAGCAAATTGGCGGTCGGCAAGTTAGAATAGGATAGTACTGTGTATCCCCAGTACTGAATTGAATAAGGAAACTCACAGGAATTCCTTAGAAAATATTAATTTATTTATGTTTTAAGCTATTGCAGCATGCTGTATTGTATATAATAATCGTAACATTTATTAAAGTTTGTTCAACTCCTTCCCTAATTTTCAATCTAACCTAAGAGCTATATTTTATAGATGGTTCAAAACCACATATTAAATAAAAAACTGCACTCACACATAGTTGAAGTCTTCCACAGCAGAATCATTTCTAGGCTGCCCTATTCTGGTAACCGCAACAGGAAAGGAACAGACGTTGGTTTTTGTCTTTACAGCATTGTAGATTTCAACATAGATGTAAACTAAAAGGGAAACAAAATTAAAATTAAAAATATTTTAGAATTTCAGTATCAAGAAAATTCAGTTTAGTATGACATTGCTGTTTTTTAAATAGGCCTAATCTAAATCTGTATCCATACGGGAATTATCCTATTATTATTAGTTCAATTGTTCAATGCTCTAAAATAAAAGTAATACAGTATTTACAGCTAATTTTAATATTAAAAAAAAAAATATTATGTACGCTGACAGATTTGTGATTTTTATTTATAATAGGTAGAATCAAAAATAATTTAATCATTTTTTATTTAAATTATATATAAAGTTTTAGTCGACAATTCCCCAGACCGTTTAAAAAAACTTTTAAGACTTTCCAAGATTACCTTGTTGGCTACTAGCAGGCAGTAGAAACACATTGTCATGTGAATAACCAGAGTAGATGTGCCTCCTGATACCAAGCTTCCCTATGCTGTAAGTCAAGTGGTAATGCAGCATTTCATTCTGTGAATTATACCATTTGTACGTGTTATCAATTTTTTTTGGCTAAAAAATCAATTTGCTTAGAAAAATCAATTTGGTTAGAAAAATCAATTTTGGTTAGAAAAATCAATTTTGGTTAGAAATGATCAATTTGGTTAGAAAAAGATGTATTATGGTATGCTTATTGAAACAAATTAAAAAATGATTGATTTTGGGTTTAAATATAGCTAAGGCAGGTTTTAGCATAGACATTGTGTCTTGACTACTGAAGCATGTATGGCTTGGAAAAAAATATACCTAACAGCTCCAGCAAACAGACTGTGGGCACTTTAATGATTATTTGATTGTGTTTAGATTCTTCTGTAAAACTGATAGTTAATGAATAAACTTCTAGAAGTGGAAACTTTAAAAATGACTAAACAAATGAATTTTTTTAAAATGCTTAAAAAATCCAAAATATCTTACCAGACTATCAGTTGTGTCTAGAACATTGCTTTGCCTGTTTTGCCATTGAAAGCAGTGGACTTTGAATCTGTCAAAATTGTTTTCATGCAACACTGAGCATAAACCGTAGCTAGGTCCCCTGTTCACACGAATGTAGTATGATGTGCTACCTTCAACTTGACTGTTTCCTATAAAACAAATGATTTTAATTTTTATTAAAGGTAGTGCAGGTATTTCGTGGGGAAAATTATATTAAATATCAGACAAAAAGTTGTGATATGTCTTTTAAGACATTTTATTGTAGTGAGCTGTCAAAAGTTAACCCTGTGAATTAAAACGAAAGCAATTCCCCTGTTGTATACAAGACACTATCAAGCAATATAACAGTGCTCGTATTCAAATAACCTTAAGAGAAACGGGATTGGACTATTCAAAAACAGTCACTTACTGCTTGAAATTGATGCTGATACTTGGTAAGTTTTCCCTTCAACTAATGTGTTGGGTTTGATAAATAAAACCCGTCCAGACTTTTCAACAGTGGCCAAGTTTGATAGCGGCAGATCTGTATGTCGAAATTCCTAAAAATACAACAAAAGTATTTTAATAAACTTGTCAGCTGTTCTTATTTTAGTAGAAAATCCTAAAATCCAGTTAAGTGTGTCAGTTGAAACAAATAAAAAACCACTGAACAGAGTAAAATTGGAAAAGCTTGAGAATAGGACCATTTAAGTGAGTAATTCAATAATAAATGTGGATAAGTATACTAAAACTTATTTAATGTCAGATATATTTTAACCCAAAGAAAGTATCAGTATTAACAACTTTAGCCTTATAACAATCAATCTTGTGATATTTGTATAATTATTTTACTTAGAAATTCAGGTGATCCTGATATATATTGTCAGAACTCAAGAATTGTATAATTTTAGTTTTAAAGTTTATGAGATTTGTGAGATGTGCTATTAGAATCTTGTAATTTTAATTTCTTACCTGGTAATGGTTTTCTATCCGCACACCCGACTGCGTGTCGGAACTAATCAATGAATCAGACGTGAAATAGCGTCTCTGAGGTCGAAACATCGGTCGCGGTCGCTCGTTTGTTGCATCGAAGATTTCCCTCGATGAAGTTTCACCCTCCGCCAGTGAGCTTTCCACCACAGCGGGATCTGCCATCAACAAATACATAAGGTACATCTTACAGTGTTATTATAGGAGAGATATTAGAACAGCGACTCTTGGTTGTACCAGAAACAGTTGGGTATATGGAAAATCATCAGATTACCACATGCCCACGGTCATGTTGCTGGAGCTATTGCAATGTGTTCAATATTTATTTGTTATACCACTACGACTTTTTATGAATAATTCATTTTAGTCTACTAAAGGCAATGTCCACTTAGTGCATTGTCCAGACACAGTCTAGTCAGTGGTTACAATGAAGATCGAATTAAGCATCCACTTGTTTAGAACTACCGATTAATCAAGTGGATTAGTGCACTGCCATTCAACTAAAGGGGCAAGGCATTTAACGGTCATTGCCAGAACCCAGTGGATTAATAGGAACTACTAAATTAAAAGTGTCTTAATCACACACAAAACACTGCAATAGCCGGGGTAACCAAACACTTGTCATGGGGTAATGTCACAAATGCCCAGGTGTTAACTGGTTTTTCCATTCACGGGGGATAAACATGAATAGCATAACAAACTTATCATATCAACTATTGCAGAACACTGTAACTGTACATGGCAACACAGTATTCTGACAAATGATCTAATAATGTTTTTGAAACAATCATGCATTATACATAAAGTAGTTGAAAATATACCGAGGTTGTTATCTCCGGAGCGAATATTATTGCTTGTTGGTGACATGGAGTTGTAATCTTCTTGTGGCAAGCTAACATACTCAGAGTTGTCGCCAAGACCTAGGTTTGGCATTGACTGTGGAAAAGGGGAATTCTCGGTGCCTCCTTCTGACAACCCTTCCCCGATTCCTCCAAACGGCGAGGGTGACCATTCATTTATGCCTGGGGTTTGTTCAAATGTCCCCGAGTTGGCTTCTGTGAGGCCCCATGGCGAATCACCATTACCAACCGGGGGTCCACCAACCCCTCCTATTGGTGCGAGATTCCCAGTGAAGTTAGCATCATCAGGGTGAAGGAAGATGGGTGAGGTTGCTGCTAATATAAAATCATTTGAATGAAGTTCAGGTTAAATGCTGATTAGAAAACACAACTATGTACGGCTGTACCCCATTGGAAAGTTCGTTTTCTGTGCGCCGGATTTTTGCGCCAACATTTTTAACCTGAATTTTGCGCCACGCCAGTAATACTAATTTGCGCCACCACAAACAAAGTTGTATAATTTTTAATTAAAACTTCAAAATATGTACTGACATATACTGACATAAATGAAAGGAAGTGTAATCACGCCACGCCAGCATGATTTTTAGAGTTTTCTGCTAAAATACCCGAAAAAGTAGACCATGCGTCACGCCAGATATATCCGGCGCATCATACGAACTTTCCAGTAGGGGGCTGTACCCGCCACCTGTTTTAACTTTCACAATCTTTTGGTTGTGGACCGGCCAAACTTTTATATTAAATTAAGGTAAAAATTGTGAAAGTAGTTTTTTATGTTTTGTTCTACATGGCGTTGCATACAAATCAATCAATCTGCAAAAACAACAAGAAAACAAGGCAAAACCAATGCACATAAATCTAGCGCCAGTGAACCTTACTACTTTAGCATTATAACCAACTCACCTGTATCATTTCGTGGGGTTTCAGCTGTATCAGTCTCTGCATAAAACATATTCGTGTAAAGGATTCCATATTTCTAGACAAAACAAGCACATTCTTAACTCACCATTGGGAAGCAACATGTTTTCAGCAGTTTGGTTCCAGCCCAACCAACCATTTCCATCCGGTGGTGCGCAGTCGGAAGATTCTGGAATTATCCACTAAATTTATCCCACAACATCATAAAAACAAAACTTTGCATAATTATGGAGAAAGACAACCGAGTTTGAAAATTGTTCCAAGGCAATTGGTTTTGCAATGGTGTGTCTTTGGTATGGCTGAATGAAAACTGTTAAAACAAATAGCATCTCTTTTATATGTAACACATTGTAATAGCCCGTTAATTTGAATGGGACACTAAACATCTCTATATGTTATATTCATTTTCTCGATACTAAGAAAAGATAAAAGAACAAAAAGCTTACATACCGTTCTTATAGAAAGACCTGCTGCGATCATTCACCAATTTCATGGACCATGAATAGACAATATCATCATTGGCACAACCAGGGCAGTCTGCGATAAAGACCGCACCTTGATGCTTATTGGACATCCTTTTCTTAGTACAAGTTGGACAGCTCAGTATGACCCTTAAAAAAAACTGGTTTAAAAATTAAACAAACATAAAATAATCAATCACCTTTTGGCAGAATTGCCAGATAATCTCAGTAGAAATGTAGTTGAAGCTTCTAGTGAGGAACTGCCATTTTTACGGACTTTCACCTGCAAAAGAAGATTACAAAAATTCAGTTTCTTATTTTATTTACAACATTGATTTTATTTATAACATCTAAATACGCTGATTTAAATTATAGATTTATCTACCCACCAGAATATGGGAGAAAGCTATTAAATGGAATATGTTTTTATCATGCTTATGCTCAATGTTGAAGTATGTGTTGGCCAGTATATAGACATCGGATTGACCCAATATTATGAGGTGCATGGTAGAGTCGTGTGACCGGAATAGGCTAAATAAAGTGATAGAACAAGGTATATGTTTACCTTAAACACAAAGGCACTTGATTCTTGTATGAGTTGATTTGCATAAAATGACAATGACGGCAAAAAGTTTACAATGTTTTGTGGAAAGTTCATATAAATGCTTGAGTTGTATGTAGGGTTGTCTTGCTGGTCGTAATATCGGGAATTCACATTTGATACTGACTGTCGTACAGATGTATTTTGAAAACAGCTTTTTTGTGCGGAATCGAGCACAAAACATTCCCATGAGAACCTAGAAAAAGTGAATGTTGAATTTTTAAGAGTTTTATTTCTTATATAACCATTTCTTATTTCAGGTGACTGACATTATAGGGTGTATATGATCGGTTTCATTTGTTTTTATTCATTTAATTTAAAGAGGCTGACATTTAAGTGTTACACATTGGTCTGATAAACCACTTAGTAGTCAATTGGTTTACAGATCTTAAAGCAGAAAATTAAAAAAAATTATAGAAAATTAAAGGCAGAAAATTTATGTTAAGTACTGATCTGAACAGACACCGTCTGCTTACTATCAAGTTACCATTGATTGCTTTTTCACAATAATACTCACAATAACTTAGTGCTTAGATCATCTGGATCATAGCTTTGTGATGCATTGATCACGATGTGCGATTCACGTGATAAGGTACGTACTGAACCACCATCGATAAATGCAACTGGTGGTGATGGGTTGATCCGTATGTATACCGAGGTTGTAGCATACATTATACTACCAACCAAGGTGACCTGAGGTAAAAATAAGTTTGATTTTTAAAATATTTGAAAAGGAAAAAAAAATTTCCACATTATTTTTTTGCCAATGAGAAGTTAATTTTTAATATTAGTGGTTTTTTAAAAACTTAGTGGCACAATTGAAAGGCACTTGAATAATATTTATTTTATCCATAAAAACGAAGAACTAGCTTACATTAGATGTGACTTGGTAGTTGCCTTGGTCAAGAATATTTGCTGGAACAGTAAGTATTTGTCCTTGGCCACTGTATACCGCCGTTTTATTATTATTCCCACGAATCGACACAAAAGGAGTAATCGTCCAGTTGTACACTACATGGTAAACTTGGGCACAGCTGTAAGTCAGAAGTGCTTCAAAGTGCAAATCTCTTGAGCCATAATACTGGAAAAGTGAGAGAATTTTATCTTGGCTATATTGGGCAATTTTGACAGAACATAAAAAAAGGGAAAAAATGTGGACCCGGTCAGATTGAGGTAATAACATATAAATTTTTTAAAAAAATCTTTTTAGATAAGTTGTTTAAATGAGTTAATTTACAATTAATTAAGAAATCAACATAACGAAGAAGGATTGTGGAAAAAATTGGATCCAGGTTCTGTAACTAATTTATGTATTACATCGAACTAATAATTGTTTAAAAAATCATATGTGTTGGACACCAACCGTAGAAGTCATTCCTTTGAGAGGTATTCGCAGAGTTGGCAGCTCACACAATGTCTTCATTACAAATATCTGTTTGCTCGCCGTCACTGGCCCCAGTGGGTTGCGTAGAGTGACAGAAATCATGAACACACCAACCCCTGCAATTAGTGCAAAACTTATTTATATTTATCTCTTCATACATGTTGTCCACAATTGTTAACATATTGGGTCAATTAAAAATTAGGTTGCATCTAGCCAGTAGTTATTGTAATAAAAATTATTTATTACATTTTGCTACATAAAAAGGGTAAATTTAGTTTAGTTAATTTTTAGTTACCAGAAGGTCACGGAACATGACCTTCATTCTTTAAAAAAATTCAAAAAATAAAAAAGACGGCAAAAGGAAAATCGTTAAAACATGCTTATAAGTAAAATCTCTTTCCAACTGGTACTAATCACCTTGTAAACGTGTGATTGACCCCATAAGTAGAATTTTCCAGAAGATTACCATCTCCCATATCCCATGTTATAACAACATCAGTTCCACCTAGGTTCATGGCATAATACCTGTGGAAAAAAAATTTAACTGATGACTGCTATGCAAATTATATAGCAAACTTTTACAAGTTTAAATAAACCTTTAAATGTATCAACTTAGCTGTCACTGTTGTGTAAATATTCTGGATGGGATACATAACTTTGCTATTCCCTAATAATGTGTCCTACAAATAATTTATTTAGTTCTATGTATTTTTTCCATTTTAGTTAAAAAAGATAAAAAAGATACAAACTTTTATAATGGGTTAAACTAATACTGCAACAAAGCTTCATGACAGTTAACACAAAAGCAAAAGCTTTACAAGTGGATTGCAACTTATTATAAGAGTAAAAAATTATTTTTCATGTGGATATTTAACAATAACCATGTTTTAAACCGTTTACATTGCTTTTCTCATCTATCAGGATCAAAATGGTACAAAAACAATTTACTACATTATAGTCAATATTCACACCTTGTCGATACGCCCACTACCGCAACATTGGGTCCTTGTATAATTATACTGGCTACCGGTTCAATCAGTGTGAGATTGACAGCAGGAGACACAACCTCACCGACAGCATTCTTGGCAACAACTTTTACCGAGTACCTGCCAGAATATGGTCAGGTTATGTTTGTAACATATCTTAATATTAATTACTTATGTGGTATATTAATTACTTATGTGGTACTTTAAGGTTCTTTTTTAAAAGCATTTTCTTTGGGGTATTCACTGATAAAATATGATTAACCCCATTTTGTCACATAACTTTTTAAATAAGTAACTTGGTGTTACTAAATAAGACCTTGGTTACTGTTACTATTGGTTACTGCTTTACTGTGTTAGATCTCGGTTACTGTTAAACATATTTTACTGAAGGAGATCTCTGTGAATAAAAGTGAACAAACAGTAATAAGTATTGTCCTAGGATCCTATAAAACTCAAACTTCTTACTCTCCAGGATAGAGGAACTTGTATCTAGTCATGTTGCTGTATCTTTCAATAGTGGGTGCAAGAGCCTCTTCAAAATACCATTTATAAGTGACCCCACTATCCGACGGTGTTATATTGGCCACGAAGTCCAATAACTTGGTGGTCGGATAATATTTACCAGCAATTGGGGTAGCAATTCTTACAGCTGTAATGTAAGAGAATGGATTCTCCTGTTATATTATAAAATAAATATATTCTTGGGCGAATTTATCCTTGTGAGTAGAAAAATTGAAGAAATATTTAAAACACTGGTATTGGTTAAAATAAACTATACCTTACCAGAGATTTGGGATTTTAGAACTGTTGCTACAGTTTAAAAAAAAATTCATATGTTTTGTCATTTTTTAATTTTTCATGGCGTGCTAGAAGAACTGTCATTTTTGTTCCATTTTCTTTTTTTAGGTTTGTGAGCTTTTTATTTATCTTTTTAGTGGATGTTAAATAAAAAAACAAATACAAGTTGATTCAAGATGTGCTAAGTTTAAGTTGCCCAACAACACAATCAGATCAGCATCAATCTGGCAACCTTTTTGCTGATCATAAAGCTAAGTTAAATTTATAATGCAATCTAGGTCCCTATGTTGGGCTAAGAAAAACACAGAGATTAGTGTTTAATGACATAAGGTATACCAGAACAGGTAAAAGTCAAAACTGTAGGTTTTATGGTTTTTCAAGGAAATAAATTAATTATTGTAAAATGGTTAAAATGTAAGATAATACATTAATTATATTTTTTTTGTACTAATAAAGTTTTGAACTCATAATAGTTTTTTTTTTTAACCAGACAGTTTTTATATAGAAATTACCATATGTATCACTTGTGTTATCACTCGGCAATATGACTAACCCCATCAATCACAACAAGTGTTCTCATTTCACAATATTAATAAACCGGATAGTGCATAACCATATTTCAGCACAAACACCAACTTACATTCAAGTTTCCGCTGCACATAAACCCTCGGAATCAAAGTGGCCCGACCGACGTGATTCCGTGCCACGATATCCACTGTGTATCGACCATACGTGCTGTATGTGTGGTTCACGCTGTTTCCTGTGAATAGGAGAGCAATTGTTGAACAAAAATTATGATTGTTGTATTGTCACTTCAAGTGTGTGGTATAATTGGAAACTAGCATAGACCACTTGCAAACTGTAAGAAACCAACTAAAAAACGCCTTTCCGGGCTGCTTTTAAATTGTACCCAGAATTTTAAAGTAGATATTTTACACTGATGATTGTAAGTTTCTACTAAAACATTAAAATCTACTTCTTAACCAAAAAATGTTTATTCCCCCACAAAAATCTCAACTTACCAGCATTCAAATACTTTGTACCATCTCCCATGTTCCAGTCTACCATCAAGTTATGCTCTGGTTTTAGATTTCTTATTGTGAGGGTGATTGCCTTGCCAAGTTGAACATAATCTTCTCGCCGATTCATCGATATCATGGGAAGTGTTTCCACGTAAAATGGAAAGTTTAAATATCTGGTCATCACTGTTTGGTTGGGTTGTAAAGTATTGTAAGCGGAAACACTGATGTTGTAAACTCCAGGTTCTGGAAAAAAATAATTCATTTTACAATTTTAATATCAACTTGATTTCTAGTTGCCTTTAAAATAATAATGGAATAGGACACTTGTTTATTAAAGAAGATGAAAAAATGCAAGGAGCATAGCAAATCAGGACCTGATGCACACAGTCGGGTTGCCGGAACTATTATAGTGTTTTAATAAGAAGACACTGATAAAACCAGTAGAATTTAAGCAACATTTGCTAAGTGCCTCGACTAGAACTTAGCTGACTAGCTAGTGGCTGGTTTGATTCCAAACACCTTTGACAATTCAATACACACTGATCCAATTTTAAAAAGGAAAATTAATGCCTTAATTACCAGTAAATGTGTACTCTATCCTTCCAAAATTTTGAAGCGGATTTAATGATCCACTAATCCCTGTACTATTTACTTCCATCACATAAAATGGGGTCGAGTTTCCTTGCAAATGAAACTGGAATCGAAATACGACTGCCTCTCCATTGCTGCGAGCAAAGAAGATGAGGGGTGTGCAGCTGTAGGTTTCGTCCAGCAAGTAGGTGTATGGGTAAGATGACCTCAACACACAGTTTTCTACAGAGCTGTGAAAATAACAAAATATAAAATTAGTTTATACCTTACAGGGCAAAGCTATTGAATGAAATATTACTAAAAATAAATAACCACGGAACTTACCTGTGCATATAACGGGTATAAGGTGGGTCAAGTGAAAGCTCAGTAACAGGAGAATGAATGGTCACATCAAATTGTGCCATTTTCACCACTGGGGCACTTTTAAGAAAACAATTAAATATACCTGTAATAAAATAAATAGAGATAAATCACTTAATATACGATTTTTTTAAATATGACTGATACCAACTAGGCAAACATGATCTCTTTAAAACGATTCATTCACTTTAATTTTCAGAATTTATTCATCAGACCTATTTAAATGTGAAAGTGAATCTGAGATAAAGATCATATAGCGGCAAGTCTTCCGGTGAAAGGATCGATAGTGGATTGTAGATACCACAAATAAAATCATATGAAAATATATTATTAATGTGTTTTTAGTTTTGTCAGTTACATTGTTTTCCTTTAACTAAATGTGATGGGAAATGACAGCAAATGTAAACAAAGGATCTATAACATGGTCTTATTTTTAACCATCCTGAACATTGGTAAATAATTCATTCCTATAAGCAGATTTTACCTGTTGAAGTTGTGGGGAAGTTAAAAATTTGTTCTTCTCCTACTGGTAGAGTTGTGTTGATTATTACTTCCACATATTTCTTCACAGTCCACTGCACATTTGTGATTTGGTTGTTCAGATGAACCACAATTATGACATCATCACCAAGATTCACATGATCTGGGGAAAAAAGAAAAGAAAATCGTCATGCTTGGTTGCATAATTTTATTCCAAGTGTTCTTGAGATTACCTTGTGTCTACAGACAGTTTGTTGGAGTTATACAAACAAAATAAAATAAAAAACACAAAAAGAATAGTAATTTGTTAAATAATTTTTTACAAGTTGAACTGTACAGTACCAAATTTCACTTATAGTTTAATAAATAAAACAATCAGTTTAAATGACCTAGTGTCAAGAAATTAAAAAAATTAATCTAATATTACTTACATGGTTTTTGTTGAACAGTTCCATTTAACTTCAATTGGTAGAAAAGAGTTGGGTGTGTTGCAACATCAAATACTTCAGTATTAATGGTTGTTGCATCCTCATGAGCACTTGTGTTTCTTACTTCCACATTGATTGATGCATTCATTTCACTGACATCATTAAACACGAATAAACAGACTTGGTAAAGACCTGGTCTTGCAAATTGGTAGTTGAACTGTAAAACATGTAAATAAGCCGTAAGTTAAGATTTAATCTATAAAGACTAGAAAAAATTACTCTAAAGCTGCTTATATATTTTCCAGGCTAACACGGCTACTTATTTAATATTGAGGTTAAAGAATATCTTTCCCATATACAACACAACACACTGTAATAGTTCTGGTAACCAGACCCATTACTACAACTGATTTGACAATTGCCATGTTATGATGCACCTAGTATTATACAACCGCTGGGAAAAACAGAAGTGTCCTAAACCAAGCATTCCTATACCCTTAATTCTATAGCTTTAATTGTTCATGTGTATTCTTGGTTCTGTTCATGTATATCAATTAGAAACATTACAGAACTTACAAACATTACAGAGCGTAATTAGAAACATTACAGAACTTACAAACAGTAAGTTACAAACAGTAAGTTCTGTAATGTTTGTCTTAAAACTAAAAATGTCCTGCTTTTAAAGAGTAATAACTCTCAGTATTATAACCTCTTACCTCGCGATCATAACTGGATTTAGCAGAAGATGCAATATAATCAGATTGATTATGGACTTTAATTCTCCACTCGTAGATAAGATTTGTCCCATTGGTGAACAAGGCATACCATTTTCCCAACGTCCATTGATTTACTTGCAAAACGTCTCCCTGAATGTTTGTATTTTCATTAGTAATGGTAGTTTTGTAATTTTACAATGAAGCTGGGTGAATTAGCATGATACAAAAGGCTGATTTCCAAAACTTAAAACAGTAGTAGCGCTTATTTTATTAATATATCAGAGAACATGATGTGTTAAAGTGATTGTATTAGATTTTACTTTAATTTGGATTTTGTTTATTCTGCATCGCCCTTCAGCTAAAGGGTTACATGGTCGAAACTGGCCATCTAGTTGGTTGTGCAAATACATAAGCTAATCAGACGTTTTCCAACGAAAACACTTATTTGCAGAGCACTTACTTGCGGATTTAAGAGATAACCAACAATTGCAAGTGTGATAACGCACACTTTGTTTTCACATTCGCAACATGAAATATACAATCACAATCGTATACAATAAACTATGTTAGCTGACATAATTGGACATGCAATATTCTGGTATTATGTTAAGATGTTGCGTTTTCTCAACAGCAAAAGATACACATAAACAACTTATCGTAATAATCAGTGTGCATGTATTAACTATTCAGCCCTTAATATTAACAGAACAAAGGAAATTCTTTATTCCTCTTAAATATGTTAATTTGGATACACCAGTGTTACCTGAATGGTTAAATTCGACAATTTCTCCTGTACTGACACATAGAAGGAGTGGTTTGTTGTTGGAACACTGTTCAGGACTTGCAGATCAATTGAATACAGTCCAGCTTGGGCAAATGAATGGGACAATGTTGTAGATCTGTTGGCGGACAATTGAACAGAAAAACCATCATCCGAGAATGTCACTGTAAACAATATGAAATCACAATTATGTAAAGTGTCATATTCTATACCAGCTTTTTGCAAAATCACTGAACCTTGCAAAATAGTAAACAAATCTTCAGTCCTTGATAGTTTATGGTACAAATGTCCAGAAGAAGAATGCATAGAAGCAGAGCAATATGATTTTTGATGAATTGTCAACAGAAACATAACACAACTAATTTTCTTTTATTTAAAGGTTTGGCACACAGTACTTTTTTATATTATTGAGCCACGTTTAAAAAATAATATTTCCAATTAGTTTATATGTCTTTCACAAAAAAACTAAAGCAAAGTACCTTGGCAGCCTAGTTCTTGGGAATTTTTTGAAATACAGTCGACTAGCACTTCAATCTCGACACCTGGTGTCGTCACTACAGGTGCCTGAATGAAGTTTCTTGGTTGACGTCTGTTTATTGATGTCACGTCAAGAATTAACTCTGATTGGTTAAAAGATGATTTCACTGTCACAGTCACCAAACATAGGGAAACTCCAAAGCAATGTGGAGTTAAACTGACGACAGGCGAAGTGGTTTGGATTGTGGTGATTTTAGATTCAGAATTGTTCGTGGTATCATGGTACACCCATGTGTACATTATAACCGAACTGGGTACATCTAAAAATAGAAATAGCAAATAATCAAAATTAAGACACGTTTTTGATTAAATTTTTACAAACTGTATATAATAGTAAAATCAAATTATAATAGTGTTTCTTTAAAATTAGAGATGTTAATATAAAGGTATTCTATTACCGTTTACTATAGCCATTAGCACATTTCGTTCATTTTCCATGATGACAGAACCTTGTTCGAACAAATTCAATATCCGAAAATCATTGATTATCTTGTCGACATGTATTTCAGTGCTGGGGATGCTGGTTCGACTCACATTATTCCATGCCATCACTTCAACTTGGAAAACTCCCACAAATGGGAAAATAGGAATGCTGAAAGTGACTGAGAATGGCCCTGTGATAAGATAATTTAGATGAAATTTAATACTACATGATCAGTGGTTTCTAACATCCTTGTCATAAAAAAATAAACTGACCAAAAGTTTGTCCACTTGCGTGATGAAAACTTCTCACTTGTAATCCAGATGCAGACTTGATGGTGACTGAAATCTGAACATTACTTCCCCTGTGCAGTTAATTCAATTATTATTTAGTTTAGTTTATTATTTTTTTGCTTCTTCGTTACAATAAAGAAGAATACAACATTTGTTACAAATTAAGGAGACAGGATGAAACGGCAAAACTACAGTAGTTAAAACACGCCAGTGACTAGACACATTGCAAGTTATGGAAAAAAAATGACGTGGCCGTTAAACCTTACATTAATAAAAATAAATTTCAACAAAAACAATTTAAATCAAAATTAACTAATTAAATTTGATGTTATTTAATACTTGAGTAAAAGTCTGCAAGCGTGTTAATAATTACACAATTTTAAAATAACATTGAAAATTGAAAATTTAAAGGTTGTGGTGAAATTTGTGTTTTAATACTGAAATGTTATTAATAAAATACTGAAATAACTTCAGCTAACAGACTGTGGAAACAAGGTAATCTATTGGATGCATGTGTTAAAATAATTGTGTTGTCCCACACAAAGAGAAATACTGATTGTCCTATCTCTGTACCTTGCATAAGAAACCGTTAAATTTGCTTTCTGCGGAAAGTCGACAAACTGTGGATGATTTGACACAAGTCCTTCTATCCTCTCCTCCCCACATATAATGTCCGATGTAATGGTCAGCATAGATGCCATGTTAAATGCCTTTAAAGATATCTGATTGCATCCAACTTCAGTTTGCCTGGTGAATTTATTTATGTGAGTATGAAAAAATGTTTACTAAAAAAATGTATTTGCATTTGTACAATTACTTTTTCATTGCTTGGCAGTTGGTACAAAAAATAGAGTCAAAATGTAAAATGCTCGAAAAACTAGACACATTTTAGATAAGGAAGTTGTCATGTGCAAAATCTCTAAATTGCAAAATGTCTTACTTATACAATTTGGCGTTATGATGTTACTTTATGACACTGCTGTTAAACTATAGTTTTATAGCAATGATTTACTGACATTTCAACTGCCAACTACTGTAAAATATCAAAACCACTTACATTAATAATAAGTTCTCGGAGAAACGAGCATTTCTTTTTGCGACGTTCTGATGCGACTGATTCAAATATTTCCATGAAGTAGCAACATTAGTTCCATGAGCAAGGAAAATCGTCGCTTGAAACGTTTCACTAACTGCCACAAAACGACTCCCGACTATAATGCTGAGGTCAGCAACACGATCCTCCACAGTAACCATGCATGATTCACCGTTATTTATGCGGATTTCATATTGGCCGCTGTGGTTAAACACGTGTCGGAATGGAGAAACGTCAACCCGTGATACCCTGGTTAAACTCGGGTCATTCATGGGAATGATGTCCCACTTTATAATATGTCCTTCAGCGTTTCTGACACGGAATCTGTAGAAAGTTTAAAATAAGTTCAAAAGTGAAATGTGTCAATTTCCTGTCAAATTAAATTTCGAAATGTTTTTCTTACTGCATAGTTTAGTTTTTTGTAAAGAAATTTACAAAAACTGTGGCAATAACAGCACATGTTCAAAATAATTGAAACAATCTAATGAATACTTGAAACAATCAATAAATACTTAAAACATTTAAAATGCTAAAAACGTTCTCTGACTAATGCAAAAACATATAAACTCCAATATTCAAATAATAAGTTTATTGTTCTGAGAATCACTTACTCTGTTTGATTGTTGGTCACAGAAACATTTTTACAGATCAGACCACGCATATTTAGACCATCACCAACAATGTTCAGCTTCTTCTTTAAAGTCGTTGATATTCTATGTGTAGTGTTGAATAACTAGAAATAAAACGTGGATGGCTCATTCAGTTGTGAGGCAGGAAGTCAGATATAAGGTATAGGTACTAAGTGGTAAAATCTATATATTCAAAGCAGAAGAAAATGTATTTGTGTTTATAATTATTTCTTGTTTTTACTCGGTTGTTAAGAACACACAACTCATGGGATAACTTGATTAAAAACAACAAAGCCAATAAATTTTATAGCCTGGTGCCTTTGCGTAAATCTGTTTGATTATATTGGTGGATTTTTAAGTGTTTGTTTACCATTTGTGGTCTCATTAAGGTAGCATGTTTGCTACCTACCAATTGGTATAAGAACACAAATCATAATCACGTCATGTTCAATCTAGTCATGTCTTGGGTGAAGTACTTAATGAATATTGTTTCAAACCATGCAGAGTCAGTATTTTTATGACTCCAATTTTTATTAATTTCCCAACCTCAAAAAAACAGTCACTGTTTAATACGTATTTGTAAATCATATACGAAAATTATTGAAAAGAAAATATTTTTTATGAACAATATGTACCAACCTGTATTCTAACAACATATTGCCCAATAGTTCTGTACCTTTTGTTGAATATCAAGTTAAAAATGCAATCATTCTCATTATAGCACGATTGCAGGTCATGATAATTTGATCTGTAGATTTACAAATATAAAAGAAAATCACTTCTAAAAACACAAAATATCATAGCTGATACTTAAAAATTATCCATTGCATTCTATTTTACCTAAACAGTCAACATTAAAAATAATTAAAGCCAATTAATTGAAACCATAAAAAATATTTAACCATCTTATAGACACAAGATTATTCACACAAATCTGGCCGAAAATTCCATAGAAACTTGGTTGTATCCATGGGTATCTTGTATTAAGCTGTCCACTCTATTCTAGGTAAAACGTATTTTTAAAGAAGGTTCTTACTCTATTACAGGTGAGTTAGGACTTGTATTGTTAGAACTTCCACTTTGGCCTTCATATGGATTAAGGCCGGAATAAAATCTTGGATTGGACCTAAAAATATAGAAAGCATAAAAATTTATGATAAATTAAGATTCTAGTTTCATCCTGTCTCCTTAATTTGTAACAAATGTTGTATTCATCTTTATTGTAACGAAGGAGCAAAAAAATAAACTAAACTAAACTAAACTAGCTGTCAGAACTTACCTGCCGGAGCGCTTGCCACGCATGTGAATGGTACTAATGTTTTTCCTTAGATAGGTTCCATCCCCAAAATCAACTCTGATCCCAAGATATAAACTTGTATGTACATATTCAACAGTTGCCTGGTATACATAAGAGTATCAGTAATCTGAGCAATTTAAACAACACACACTCAAAATAGAAAGTCCTTGAATGTGTGCATGCTGCAATGTATATGGGCATGACAGATTATATTTTTACTCCTTTTATGTTTTATAATTTATTCACAAAAGTCATTATTATTTATGAATATATGTAAAGGTATCATTTTGTAATATATTTATCTATTTTAAGAAGCAGGTGGGAGTTATAACACATGATTTTATCTGAAATTAGTGTGTCCACATCTGACTTGCCTTACTTAGTTCACAGTATTGGTTACATATTTTATTTTTTATTTAAATTCTGGCTATCAATACCTATCTGCACCTAAAGATAAAACGACAGCATACTTACATGAAAACAAATTTTGGTGCCAGAAAAGTAACTTCCATCTGGTAGTAGAACTTGTTTGTGGAAATTCCTTGACGGCACTTCTAGCAAATTTGGTGATGGTAAAAACCATTGGGGAGGGAACAAGGTCATAAAGCAGGGGGATGTGATATCGCAACTTTGGAGGGAAATACGTAAATTCTTGATCACTGGGTTTACAATGGCAATAAGCAGGGTTTTACTGACACTTCCATGGCTGTTAAAGGCCGTCACTGTGATCTCACACATCCTAGGATTTGGGAAGGTGAATTTCTGAAAATATAAGTGGTTTTCGTTTTAAAAAATAAGAGGTTCTGAAGTGTAAAAAATAAAAAAAGCGAAATAATTATACAATAAACTTGCTTTTCCAAATGTGTTTATATAATACTAAATTCTGTTAAGCTTTATATCACTTATATTATATTTCTATTTTTATTACTTGTTTGTTATTCCTGCAAAGTCGACAAGTCTTGTTGTTAGAACGGATGTGACGTAGGTTGCAAATATTCCACTCGAACGTAACATTAACTCCGCTGAATAAATGGGCCCCAAAAGTGGTTTCCACCCCAGTTGCTACAGCTCCCAGGTAATTCTGGTTTCCCAGCGACCGATTATAACCTGAAAAAAATAAGTATATCTATAACCTCTAATGTTTCATTTTTTGGCATAAAAAAATTATGTCGACTTTCTTTTTAATAGCAGTTTATCCAATTACATATTAATCTTTTTTACTGCTTTTGCAATTGCGTTTTAAAAGTGAAGTCAAACTTTTTACAACACAATTTTTCACTTTACTTTGTTTTCCACAGATCAAAACTTAAATTGAACAAAATAAAAACAAATATCACTTTCAATGTGTGGATTCTAAAATACAGACCTTAGTATGACACCACTTTTTATGATAAAGCATAGGAGGAATAATTAAGATGCATATTTTAACATGATAATGCACTTTTGTATACATAAACAAGTTAACATTTGTGTTCATATTTACCAGAGTACTCCGGAGCGTTTGGGACACAAGTGGAGGAAGCAGAGTAACTGACCACATCTAGGTTCTGTGGAATGGGAGAAACCACCTCAATGTAATCGCGATTTTCCTTGGATGACATCGCATTACGGACCAAAACATCTGAAAGTGATAAACACTTTAATTATATACAAGTTTAGTTAACAAAGAAATGGAAAAAATTAAAATACTTAAAACATACAACAAAATAATCAACGTAACAAGTGCTATTAAACCTGAATAATAGTCATACACCATTAAAGCATCAATATAAAAAATAATGAAACAACAGGGCGTGGTTTTAAGCAAGTTTTACTATTAAAAATACAATTAGTCTTTAGTCAATAAAGTAAACAAAGTGGTACTAACTTACTGTTAGAACAGGATTTTACACGATTTAAAAAAGCATTCCCTTTTTCTTTTAAAAGCTTCTAATATACCATTTGGTTAGCTATATTTATTCGTTTAATTAAATAAAATTTAAAACGATCTATAAAATCAAATTTAAACTTCAGTAACATCATATGCGGGAATTACCCTGTGCAGAAAGAACTTATAAACATGCTGTACTTCTTAATGTCTAACAAACAATGAGCAACAACGATAAAAGGCGGCAGAAGTATTCTGGAGACTTCTGCTGTACCTATATACGCATATATGTCGTTCCAGAGAAATTCTTATAAACAATCAACCGTTACGTGCATTAGCAAACCTGTCAAAATAATCGGACAACTGGATGATTTACGTATTTTGGTTTTGTTGGAATAGGATTATCCAGCTTTTGGTAAAATTATTAGCACGTTTGCGGCAAAGATGTATAGGCTATTCTTCATTGGATAATCCACATACTTAATGGCAATTCTAATCGGTTTACGGGAAATCACGAAAAGCGACTTGGAACGTCAGCTCGTCATGTGTGGCTATAATGTTTAAAGTCTTTAGACTATATAGGATAGGATATTCATGTTTATCCCCGTGAATGGGAAAACCAAGGGGGTTATCACACGGGCAATCGTCAGATCACCTCGCGCCCATCGTCGGGTTACCGGAGCTATTGCAGTGTGTTGTAGGCCTATTTGATAGACACGTTCCTTCAATTTGGTAGAACCCATTTATCCGCTGGGTTCTGTGTGCTATATCGACCTTTCAGGGATCAACCATTCTGAAGTCCTGCCATATAGCTCAATGGGTTAGAGCATCGGCTCATAAATGAGTGGAAAAACCTGGCTAAGATCGCTACAATTCTATTATACAACAAGACTTTCAAATTTTATACTACAATCTAGACTATACAAAAAAAATTGGTATTTGGTAACACTTTTCCATCGACAGTACTGGGCAGGTGATATTCAGAGTTAGACTTTGCGAGTGTGGGTTACTAGATGGAAGGTTCATTGGGGTAAAGTTATGATTACTTGCAAAACGAGAACTCACTAAATATGATATTTCATCAAATATTTTCTACAACAATGTAAACATCGACATCAATTCCTTACCGTACGGAAAGAAGCCAGATGCATCGGGTGTGTAGCTAAAGTCTAGCGACACTGATGTTTTGCCTGCTGGGATTCTCAAGGAGTATGCTGTGCGTTGTTGCGAGAACGAGATGGTTATGTTTACCGCGCCCAAGTCTTCGTTTGAATACCGGTCCAAACCTACATTTAAAACTTGGGTTAAATTTTTCGTTTGGATAGCAAAAGCAAGGGACATTGAGCCTGGTTACCGAGCTAGTTCAAAATACCCAACAGAGTTAATGCAATAGTTGGTTTTCACCCAATATTCCACTTTAAACAACATCCAGTACATGCCAGTAAAATTTCCAAGAATTATGCAAAAGCCCCTGCAGTTACGCACGCAAAGAGTAAAACAACGTAACATGTTTTTAAAAAAAATCGCAAAACAAATTTGAGTTCAGTTTAGTGTTCACAGAACAGTGTATGAAAGGAAAATATTACCACCCATTTTTGCGCCACACTGATTACGGCACAATAACCTGTAATCGTTAGGATACAGAATGTTGCCATAAGGTTTTCTAATGATGGATACGTTTACAGATGGTTGCTTTTACGAAATGTTTTGCTGGTATATAATCACATTTTATTTTATCTTTATATGATCATACGTTTGAATAACCAAAATCGTCCCTTCTTACGACATCTACGAAGTATATACGTCATTGTCTCCAATATCGTGCAACAACAAGAACTTAAGCTTCCATTTTCTACTATTGTAAGTTTAACCTTACCTGTTGGGTAATCAGGGGGCGCGGCTAGAACAACCCCTAGTGAAATGTTGACCGGTTTCCCAACAGAAGTTATCGGGCTGTATCCAGGGTATTGAACTTCTGCTATATACGGACCTTGTGTTGAAAAGACGCTGAATGCTCCAGACCCACCGCAGATGCTGGTTATGTCACGTGGACACCTGTCAAGTTCAAAGTTTTAAGATTAGCTGATATGAATCTTAAGTAACCAAGCTATTTACTTCGAAATGTGTAGGTTTGGCATACCTGTCCTAATTCGGACAGTATATCAGATAGTAATGACCGTCTTATAGGAGGTTGTGTTTGAATAATTAGATTTCTTAGTGCGTTTGTTCAAATGCAGGGCCGTCGAAGCGCCAGTCAAACGGTTGTTGGCAAAATTAAAAGCCCTGCAAGGGCAACGTAAAGATTACCCTAGGACAATGCACTTAAGGAAGCTTGTCTTAACCCAGGTCATTAATGAGTTAAATAATACTTTTTAAGTAAAAAACAGCAACGTCTTAATAATATACAAAATTCTGCTATAGACTCCAGTAACTGGACTCACAGGTAATCTATTAATCGTCTGTGTAAAAACGACTCTGCATTTTCCCATATACGGGCATAAACATCAGCATTTTCTTCTTTTCTATAGCTACTTTGGTAGTAGTAGTTAAGAAAAAATAAGAAAAAAAAACTTTCGAATCGGCGTTGGTGTAAAATTTAAATTAATAAGCTATTAATAATCAAACATAAAGAAAATACTCATACCGTAGGTTACATTCGGTCTCTTGTACCCTGGTCATATTTTCGAGGTCGTCGACGCAAAAACAATGTGAAGGTGTTTGAACCAGTGCATAGCGCTTCCTGCAAGGTAAACAAACCCAGCAAATCATGAAGGTTCGGTTATTATAAATGGTTGGACGGTGTTTAGATCACTTCTACTTGTATGTTGACCATATCCCGAAAATGATTATTCCATGCTATTTGGATTATTGCTTGTGCAGATTTTAGAATCTGACATTTGGTTGTGCTACACCTTCTTGGACTAGGACACACTATATATGGCGATGAGTATGGCTTATTTGATTTAACTGTTTGTTTAGTTTTATTCTTTCTAATATAATAAAGCAGTCCAATTTATGGTATAGGCTACTATAGTAATTCGAGAAACAACAAAAGTTTAAAGTTAGGGGAAAATGAAAGATATTATTGGTCAGGGTGCGAATTTACATTTGTGAACTAAATCATTAGGTTTTAGAAACATGTAGTATATATATCTCGTTCTTATCTTTAATACGTTTAGCAAAAATAAACCATTTTTGCATACAAAAAATTACATTATCGAACAAGCAATCAATTTTAAATTTCGATCCATTTCGTGAAATGTGATTTCCAAAAATAAGTCGGACGATGCGTTAATTTGTAAATCGTAATCCGATTAAACTGGACACATCGCTTTTGTTCGTTTCGTGACCTGGGTTTAACCAGAATGATTTTAATTAATAAAAAAAATGGAAAACGTAATGGCCACTTTGCGAAGGAAATCATAGGTTTTAATCGAAGTGAGTAAATATCAAATTGTTGCAAGAATTGTAAGCCTGGGTTCACGTAATTTGAAATTTATAAGCGGTCATACCGGTCTCTAAAAACGTTCAACAAAACTGCTGAATCAGACCAACTCTATCGAGGTCAGATTGGTAGCATTGATAATGCTTTGTGATGATATCATCTTTTCTTAACACAAGCTTTCTTAGCTTTTTCTTGCCTTGCTTTGTTTGCAAAGATTTACGAAACAGGAATTGAACAGTATTTCAAACATATATGTTTATATTATTATACGACAGGTAGGGTTTGTTAGAAAACATTCGCATATGCCTATTAGTTTCTTTTTTTGGAAAGCTTCATTACGTTTAACTCTTTCACTCCCGGCCAAATGCATTAATTCAAACATGCTGTCCCGCAGTGTTTTTTACAATTTTTAGTCATTTTCAAATTAGCACAGTTTTTCTAAAGTTTATGCTATGATTTAATATTTAGTATGGTTGGAAATATAATTTATCCCTCTTTTAAACAAGCTGCACATCTAAAATCTACCTCTAATAAAGAATATATTATGTAAACTTTAGTGAACACCACTTTTTATGCAAAGAAAATTCTGCTCGACTTTGAAAAATTTGAGGTGCACTGACAAACGAAATACTCACTTATTATTGGAATGCCCAAATGAGATGAAAATTGGAATGTAGATTGTCTAATAGTTTTTGTACTCAGGAAAATTCGAACTGTATTTCTATCTTCAGTAGTTTTTTTACTATTTGTAATTGAAATCTCCCTTTTTTTCTGACTATATTATGAAAACTTAAACCAAAACGCATTGAAGTTTTTAGTTTTGTAGAACTAAAATAGTAAAAAGTAAAAAAAAGAACAGTGAAGGAAGTGTAAAAAGGGCATACAAAACCAAACAAACGCAAATACTATATCCAATATTCTTCAAAGCAGGGCACACCGAACTAGCTAGTCTCGCCGCCTTTTTCTTTATCGTGCGCTCAGCAGGCCCAGCTGGATTCATGCTTTGGTGAACACGAAGCATAACCGCCTGCTGCGAAAACGTCACCAACGCTCTCCTTTTTATCTCAATGGCACGAAATTCACAGAGAATGTAAAGAAAGACTTGCTTGACAAAAAGAGCTTCTCTGCAAGTTAACACGACTCCTATTGGCTGAGTTAGTCACGTGTAAATTCGTGTAAAATCGATAGAAATAAGAGGCGAAGCCTTGAAAAAGAAAGGCTATCACTCCTCGCATTTTTAATATTTCTCCACGATAATCACAGAGAATAAAATATAGGGTTTCCTTGATCGAATGAGCCATAGCTGAGGTCTCTACCATTACGCATTGCGGAGAAATCGTTTTTTAGATTTGTATCCATTTATGGACAGACGGGATACCATGTTTTCCCACCAACTCGCCATATATGGCGAGTTGGGAGGGAAAGAGTTAAACCAAAATCTTCATTTTAATAAAAGGATAATTAAATAAACGAAAACCTAATTCAATCTCGCAACAAAAAAAGTATATAAAGACGAATAAATAAATACCCTTCTGGAAAATAAAGAATTTGTCCAAAATTTTATAAAATAAGAGACAAAACAATTGTTTATTTTGGGAGGCAAGGCGATTAATATACGCGTTGTGTGTCAATGCGCTTTCGCGATTTTAAGCGGACAGTAAACCATTTTTAGTTTATTTTTTTGCGTAGAAAAACCCAGCGAGTATTTTTTAATTCAGTTTAGATTACGGGGTCGTGTTATTTGAGACACTGTTGCCGTTTGATTAAGTCTCCCATAAAGTAGATTAGCTTCGTAAACATTGGCTTCGTTTCTCTTCAGCTTTAGGCTAGATTAAACGGCGCGATACGGAAAACGATGTGGAGATCAAATATTAAGGTTCAGAACAAGATACCCCCGGGCGTACGAGAAGCTGAAATTTTTGTTTCCCTGAAATGCCAAAAATTGACAGGTTCTTGATCAACTATTTTAGGAAGATTGTCGTAAAGGCTTTTTCATTGTTGTATATGAATTAATTAACATACAAAGCATTTGGGACAACTAAAAGCAAATACATATTTAATCAAGTAAACACCGGCTTATACACCGATAGCACGTAGGTAATTTTCTATATTTAAACATTAAAAATCTGGCGTGGCGGGAAGCCTAGCGGTCTTGCTTGCTAAAAGATACATAAAAAGATATGATATATAACGAAAACTTCGATAACAATACTAATTGTACAATTCAGGATTATATTGTACACTTTTATTGCTTTTGCAAATTTATGCATATTGCGCCATACAATTAGAGGTTAGCAACATAGAAGGCTTTTTAAAGTGTTCAAATCCCGAATATGGTTAAAGTTCTTCCACTGCACATTAGACAAATATACATTCAAAAATGGCTAAAAACATCGCTTCGTTTTAAGCGTGTCGGAATTAAGTAGGATTTGGCTATATGTCGATCAAGACACATCCATCACCTGCAATAAAAAATGCTTCCTACAAACATCAAAGGCCCGGGACCGATGTATTTGCATTCAATTCGTCGTAATCACACAAACAAATGACAAGTATAAGTTAAATATCATTAACTCAGTGCTGCATCGCAGGGTTTAGGTAAGCCGCCTTGTACTGATCAGAAATAATAAAATTAACACTGAAAGACAACGTTTCACAGCTAGAGAGGAATACCTTTTTGATAAGAATGTTAAAACATGTTGGGAGAGGGTTTGCCACTTCACAACATAACGTGATGTGCAACTTTTATTTTTAGGGTTGTTTTAGCTTTGCTTTTCAGCATTGAAATGTCATCAATGATGTTTTGGTGACAATTAGACAAGGTTGATAATAAGCGTCAGAACGAAGTTTGAAAACTCCGCCAAAAATACATGATCAAGGCTAGCAAAAATCAAATGCGGATACAGTAATAGAAAACATACAGAAATATTATGGCTTCTATACCAGGCAAACACCCCCTTTGGAGCCCGAGGCCCACCGATTTATACATTTTATTGAAAAAACGGACCAAGCTTTAAAACTTGGCCAGGTAAAAAAAACTAGCAGCCTTTAATACGAACCTCTTCAGATAACAATTCCTGGAGCACTGTACCGGACTTTCAAGCAGGTTGTAGCTGAATGGCCGAGCAGCGTTTCGGTGATCCTCGTAACAACCAATGTACCAAGTTTGGGGTGCATTATCTTGTGGGGAAAAGTGGGGAAGAGATTTAAAATGACAGTTTAGAATGTTTGTGTAAAATGGGCTCTGACAGGTGGCGAAATATACATTAAAGGATTCATACACGGTTATCGTCGGGGAAATCTGGAGTGCGTGTTTTTTTCGCCGAATGGTTGTGGGTCATGGAAAACAAATCATCAATAATATTATCATCATTCAGCCAGAAATCGCGAGTTTTACATATAACTACGTGTTGGTTATAATTAAGGGTATAAATTGCATAATTTATAGAGCAAAACACTCACGTTTACCACGTTATATAAATAAACAACAAATTAGCCATTTAGCGTACGAATTAATAGTTCTATAATGTTCCTGTAGCCTAGACTTTTATTTTGTTGAGAAGGACTTTAAAAACATCTACAATTTAAACATTTTATAAATAAATAATTTTCTCTACTTTCTTCGGTGTTTTACGTCATCACGATCAACGCGATCAACGTCCGACTAATATCACTAGATCGAAAAGGTTCGATGCTGATCCGAAAACTGATTGTAACCGCGATTACATTCATCCTAAGCAGCATAACGTGAGAAACTGGAGTAATCGAAGCAAACTATAATGGTGATATTGTCATATTATGACGCAGTTAGTTTCGAACCCTTGATGGGCTTGTCCCCAAAACCGTTTTTTTTTGTATATAATCTTGTATATAAATCGATCGCGCTTTACTAGTATCAATCTAATATAGAATATCATGTCAGTGTCTCCACATTGACTAAATTGAAAGTTACCCTGTTGTGTGTAGCCCAATGGTAAACCTGGCTGACTCGTGTACAGCGTACAGTGTGAAATGTAATTGAAAACAGTGATGGGACTCTGAAACCAAATCCGACATAAAAACGTCTTATTTTGCATTCTTCCCTTAATTTAACACTGCCCAAAAGCTTTAAGTGGCAAAGCTCAGATTGTTGTGTCCTAGGGCAAGCGTTTTGTTAAACATCGCCTGAGTAGATTGGATTGACGGGGTGTGCTGAAACTAAAGAACTGTCCAAGTCATTTACGACATACTGCTATTGCTCTATTAACCCAACGATGAACACGGGGTAAATGCCCGTGCGACAACCCCCTTGTGTTTTCTCATTTTCCGAAATAAAACTAAATACATATCCATTGGAATGTTTCCAGATGAAAAAACAGGGTGTTTGCTTCGTAAGACATACCTCCACTGTTGTCCCCCTTTATTCCCACAGTTTGCTGAAGTAAGATCCAACTAAAGAGCGTTATCGTCATATACCAACGCTTATTCATCGGATCCATGGTTTCTGTGATAATCCAATCTACATCGCTTCAACAACTTAGTCTGATTTGGTAGTCGATTCGTAAATTCAACCTAATGTAACCGCTAACCTGTCCGTGTCGTAAAACAATATAAAAGTTGTTAAAAATAAAACAGCACTAGGTAGAAATGTGTCGGTTATTATTTACGAACTATATGCTATACTAAGGCATGTCCTAATTTACATCGCTTTCTCTCCAGTTAAAGCGCGTACGTTCTATTACAAGCTATATAAATATCACACTCATCATCTGCCTTGACAACTAACAATTAACACTTTTTCAAACGCTGATTGATCAACAACCTGTGCTTTCCGAAGGCGCTGCACAATCTGAAAACTTTTACGCGTCATCGAGACATCTGCCATGCACCTTGCGATAAGCAACTCTCAAAGACGACCTTCCAACGCGCCCTTGGCAATCTTGGAACGTGAAAAACACTTTCTTCGCACCCCAAGGCATTAATTCGGACTGTACAGCTTACGCCAGCTCCAGAGCGCTAATTGCCGGATACAGACTGGCTACAAGACAGCGACTTCAGAAATCTGCAATTAAACGCGAACTGAATAGGTTAACACGGGACAATGCCAACATAAACGCCAGCAACAGCCTGCAATTAGTCAAACTTTGCGGGCGCGCAACAATAGCGTGCTGCTGTATTGAGAAATAATAATTGGCATTCTGGTTTCGAGCACTACCATAAGCATTGTTTTGAAGCAGACGATCAGTTGAAAATATACATCGGGACTCGGATGGCGGTCGCGGGAATTTTCTGGAACTTCAAAATTGACACGTTACATGATAAAGTAGGTTGCAATTAAATGGATTTTTCGACGGATTTTCGTGCAAACTCAAGTATCGTCCTTTCGACTATTCTGAATAATCACCAGTCTGTCACGCGGCCAAAAATACACATAACTTTTTTTTGTAATTTTACTGCAAAAATAACGTTGCTACAGGGGGTAAAATACAACTTTTACTGCAATGGTAAAATCTATGGTAGAAAAATACGCTACATATACTCGATTAGGGGAAGCAGTATATTGAGCTATTTCATTTGCTATGTAAAAACTGTAAAAAATGCGAATTATACAATGATTACAATAAAAAATTAAGCGCTAAAATGTACATGCAATCCGAGTCTTTTATAGGTAAGGATGTTTTGATTTTGGAATGATTTCATAATTTGAAAAATGTGATGTGAAAAAGAGAGCTTTTTGCATCAAACTGGGCCAAAGAGATTGCATAGATTCGGCAGAAAGGTCGTTGTTGCTTCTCCGCCATCTTAACTGCACTTCCAAACGAAAACACTGAAAAGTTTTATTTTTATTATTTTACCATGTTTCTAACCCATGATGTGCTCGTCACTAGACGTCTATAAGTAGAAATCGGTGTTTAAATCGACCGCGTTAACCAATCGGCCATGAAGTTATATTATATGAAAAGAAAAGCTCGGCATAGGTTTCCACCTGGCCAAGTATCAAGTGATGTGGTGGGATGTTACACGTTGTACGGTCACACAGCTCGGGCAGCTATTTTAGGCAGCAAAATGTTGGGTAGAAAAGGGCATATTATATTTGTGTGTAAGTGCTATGGTATTTCAAAGGTGAGAAATACTACATCCAACATTTTTCGCCAAAATAACTTTAGAAATAACACATCCAACCATCGAAGTGATGAATTGATTCTGTTGGTTGTCCTGAAGCAGGGCATTTAGCTAGCATCAACTAAACCCAATAGATTTATAACTGTAAGACGGTCTTCATTATATATAAAATACATTACTGGCATCTTTAAGCTAAAGGGCTTCATGTTTAAAAATGATCGAAGCTAGACGGTTTTGTACTTGGGCAAATCATTTAACGGACATTGCTTGAACCCAGTAGATTAATAACTAACCAAATTTCTCGTTATTGTTGGTAGAATGTTCAATTAAATAAAACAGCCAAATTAACATTAGATTTCTATATGAGTAGGTGATACTGACCAACAATCGTCACCACCAGTTGTGATCAGTTTGCTGTCGTCCCTCAGGAATCGAGCGTTTGTCACGTGAGCCGAATGACCCACGAATTTACGGTGTTTTGCCTGGGGATAGAAAAAAAAATGAGTTTAAACGTTGTAGCTCTGTATATTCTAAAGGTCGGAGCTATGCTTATTATTATCTTTGTCAATATCATCTTGTTGTCTGGAAATAATCTTAACTTCCCAACCATTAAACCTCCACCGTCAAGTCACTTTCCAATTGGATAGTTTAAAGAATACAACATCAAAGATTAAACACTGCGATAGCCGCAGCAACCCGGTTATGGGCGTGAGATAAGTTGACAATAGCGTTATAACGGTTAAAATATAAACAAACATACTATATTAAAATAAATCAAAGCACTCTCGTATAATGAAAGTTTACACTTATAAAAGCTAATTTACTCACGAATTTCTCACGGCACGGGAAATCGAAGAGTTTTACGAAACCAAAGTCGTCGCCAGTAGCAACAGCATTCCCACCACGTGACACATCAGCGCAATTGACGTCACCACGATCGCAATTCTTCGGCCAGATGCCAATTACGTCATCGCCGAGTACACTGCAACAATAAAAGTTAATCACGTTGAATATTTGATTATAGTGAATGTTTGTTGATCACAATGAATGTTTGTTGATTACGGTTAATGTTTGTTGATCACGGTGAATGTTTGTTGATCATAGTGAATGTTTGTTGATCATAGTGAATGTTTGTTGATCATAGTGAATGTTTGTTGATTACAATAATTGTTTTTTGATTTTAAATTAAGACACCTCAAAGACCTTTCATTTATAATTATCATATTTTAAAATGTTGTTATTTGTTTTACCGCACATAGCTATAAACGCTGAAAGATTCATTTTTGTTTGTTGTCTGTATATGTGTCGGTCATGTTAACGAATCAACCACATGTGATATCATGAATCAAGTTTTAACGATTGTATTATATCGCAATTGGCGATCATATGTACCACAGTTAATAAAGTGAACATGGTTTTATATATACAGTGTAACTAGCTCATTAGTAGCATACTTTGACAAGACAGAGGTTTGCTTGATTGAAACCTACAACTGCTAATTTTCTTGGGTTAAGCTCTTCATCATATACAACAATATTTTCCCCACATCGGATATAATCATCATTGTCATATTCTAATTTACAAACCTCACTGCTGCGTGAAATAGACTTAAGTTAACCACATAAAACACCTGGTATATGAGTTCCATGTAATCTTGCTGATAACATTGCTTTCGGTAACTGGATCTCCACTTGGAACTTTGAAAACGAGCTGTTTGTATGCTCCAGTGCCGACCTATCAGAAATGAATTCATTTATATTAGTAAGTCTGACTATTAAGAACTGCAAATGCTTGCTGTAACTCCAAGGTAAACAATTGTATGAGCAAAACGTAGTATATTTCATTTAAAGACGTTTCAGAATGATGCTTTATTCCACTTACAATGAAATCATGTTGCAAATAAGTAAGTGTTATTATTAACACAAATCTATCATTTAAGGGAAGGGAAGATGTTATATATTGGTTAATTAAACCAACATAAACATAGCATAATCTGTTTCTCAGAGTTATTACAGTGTTTGTTATTTTTAGTCAAAAAAGCAGCCCATCATGAAATTTGACTGTATATCCACAATCCATGATCTAAGACTAGGATTTTTAAAATGTGGCAATGTTTAGCTGCGCAACATACCTGGATGTACTTTCCATCGGCAGAGAAATCCATTTGGAAGACAAAGCTCGGAATCTGCTTGCAATAACCCACTCTGTTGAGCTGGCAATTAGCAGACAACTCATAGAAATCTAAGGTTTGTTCTGCAGATCCGACCGCTAGAAGGCGATCATCGGGTGAAAATCTAAAAAATGAGATTTTTAGAATGGGAGCAATGATATTTGGTCACAGCTGGAAAGTTAAGAAGTTAGTTCAGTTTAAAATTCAAAACCAAACTTGAATTTGGCATGCTAAAAATCATGTACACTTTCTATGCATGGATTTTGAAATAAAATGTCCCCTTGAACGAACATAGAGCAGTAGCATAGGATAATGGGTCCTTAATCACTGGATGTCTGCTTTTTGTGGCAACTTTTACAGGTACTTATTGAGGTAAACTTAGGTAAGCAATAGTAAAACCCAAAATGAATGGACATGTTCCACGGTAATAGAAGGGTAACATTTTTATGGTCTAGTCGCAAAGCTATTACGGCTGTGTGTATTTATGATCTTTGAACAACTGATTGAAATTTGAGGGCCAAGATTACTTTGTTGTTTTATGAACAAAATACAAACTCTTTAAAGCAGCATAGCCATATACTGGTTAATAAGTAAATTATTTTCAAGAATAGTGGTTGCATATCTATTGCATTTTGCGGTATGAACAAATGGGTAGAGTTTCTTTTTAATATAAATTCCTATTCAACAGTATTAAATAAGTATGGAATGGTCCACAATGGAACAGCAGGACAACTCTAGGCGAAAGAGCCGAATAATTATGGCTTTAAAACAGAATGAACTGTTTGTCATCCCACCTTATGTCGTGTATAGCTCCACTTCTGTCACGTTTCTTGCACAAGACCTTGAGAGAGACGACATCGAGTACGAGGAACTCTCCATTGTTCTGTCCGACAGCTATCCTGTTCCCATCGTGGCTGAACGTGCAACCTCGCGAGCCTGATGTCAGTGAGATTTTGTGCAGCATGATCTGTTGGGGGGTTGAAGGGGTTGATAAGGGGTTGATATGGAGTTGTTAAAGAAGCTGGGCTTTTATAGGTTGATCCATGATCAGTTGGATTTAGTACAATCATGATCTACATAATCGTGACGCATACTATTAAGTTATGATAGATTGAATAGATATTCAAGTTTTAGCCATAACTTTATGACTAAAACTACATGAATCTTTAAACGAGCTTTTCATTGTAATATTTAATAAATTGTAAAAACCAGTATTAAAATTTAATGTCACTTAATTGAGACGAATCTGATCATAATTATAATATGTGAAAATTTTAAATATTAAGGACTTGCAAATAAGCTACGATATCACAAATAACATTTTACAGATCATAGTTAGTATACCTTTTCATTTATATCCCATATCCTCGCTGTTTTATCATCAGAAGTGGTGCAGCACATCATGTTAGTGGGGTGGCAGGCTAACCCCCATAGTTCACCCTCAGTATGCCCATACACTAGCGTGGTACATGCTCCATTCTTTTCCCCAATCTCCATCACCTCAGAGTCCTTTGTTCCCACCAATATCTTGCCCTGAGTGTGGGTTGTTAGATATATAAGAGGATGTTCATGTTTTATCCCTGTGAATGGGAAATACAAATATTCGGATCATTATAATCCATATGTCGTTAACCAGAGCTCTACAATCACAGTCCATCCGTAAACTTCTCCATAAATGGAAAGAATGTCACTAATAGGCACAACTTATAAATGTAAAAGGTTGAACAAGACTAATCAAACGACTAAAAGTCAAATATCTGATTTAAATTTCATCTTATATAAATAAGATGGTGACACTAAAATAACATAAATTTATATTTTAAATATATGACCTAATCTTTGTTTAACTGGCATGAACTTATTTGCAATTACTTAAATGACCAAAAACCCGTGTCGTTTAAGCCATGTCTCATGTTGGAAGGATAGATTCAGGTTATTCTGACAACGTCAATAGCCGACATTTAATTTTAAAATTGGAAATCCAAATAGAATGAAACACTCTTCCCACTCACCTTGCCTCTGCATACAGACTTGACAACATTGGTTGAGACTTGGAAAGCTCTGCATCTTCTCATGTCCTGGTCCCACAGCTTCACTGCACCTCCCTCCTTTGTCCTGTGGTGTGTCACCAGAAGTAAAATTTGTTCACCCATTTTTGATCAAAAAGGCTTTATTAACAATTTACAGCTTTGACAATTTAAATTCGGTTTGAAAATGAACATTATTTTTCAATGCCCAGTGACTACATCCATAAATACATTAACATAATAACCTTGACCAAAATAGCAATTGAGAATATTTTCATGATGGCTTACTTATGTAGCCAAAATCTATGAAATTATGTTGGCAACCGAATTTAACTCTTATTATTATATTTTAAACCAAATATAATTTATTAATTTTTCATTATAAAAACTTTCTTACCCTCTTTTAAATAAAATATACAAGTCATCCAGAGCAAAACTAAGATAGGTGGTTAAATTTCAAGTATTATCAGTATTTTTAGGTCTCAAATAAAGGTTGAAATCTATATTTTATTTAAAAGAAATATCTCACATTTTCTCTTTCCCCCCAGTTACAATCAGTCCATCTCTAAGTGTGGTGAACATTGAGAATACCGGTCCCACGTGAGCCTTGGCTACAGTGCGTGATAGAATGTGTCCCTTCCATACATAGACATCACCATTCATAGCACCGGTGTATGTCAGGTTATCCTGGAAATCAAATAAAATTAACTGGATACGCAGCAAAAAAAATGTTAAAATATGTCATTTTCAATGCACGTTTTTTAAAATAGGCTGTAAAATAACTAAAAATAGCCATGGTAATTAAAGTAAAGTATTTTTTGTTAATGGAAAGAGTTTGCATTATTATTTATATTATGACATTTTAAAGCAATCATTCTGAACTACTAAAATGAAGAATAACATAAGAACACTGTATAGATTATTGTTATCACTATTGAAGTTATATCGGATATGTTTAAGCCAACAATGTATTGTGTAATTTATCTTTAATAACATACAAATATACCGCAATCATCAAAAGAAAGCCAGGAACCCAATGTAGAAACTCATCTAGGTACTTCTAAACAAACATTAATTATTTAAAATCTTATACCTTGTCCACAGTCAAACTAAAGAAATAATTGTGCGGGGTACTTACAGCACCAAATGCAATGCAGAGCATGGTTTGTGCTTGGATACCTTCTGTTGCCCCCAAAACCCCACGTTTTCCCAGTAACGCTGACCCACAAACCTGCAAAGATCAAACATGAGTAGGGGTCCGATCCACACACACAATGGGATAATAAATGTCCTAAATGGCCAGTTATTTCACCTCGAAGAGGAAATATTTTAAAACAACCCAATATTTATTCAGCAAACATTTCAAATTATAGTCATATACAAACCAATTTTAAATAAAATCTGTGTTGTTCTTTTGTAATACATTAAACTGAAAGGCATTTCAATCTAAAGCATGTATATATGTATGGAATATTGTTTTTATAATTGAGACAATTTTGTTAATAAATAAGCTGTACCTGCCAGAACATAACGTGCTTCACACCCACTGTTACAAAGGTGGAGTCGGAATCGGGTCGAAACTGGGCGCTGAACACTCTGTATTTGCTACAAGTGTGGCTGCATGCTTTGATACCTGTGGGAGAGTGTTCCATGTTATACTAGGATATTTCTGTTTTTATGTGCTAGTTAATAATGATAATGATGCTGGATTTAGTTTATATTCTCACTGACGGTGGCTGATTAAGGAAGATTTTTACATTTTTGGGAATCTGCCAATCAAGTTAATGTGATCAAGTTGCAAGTCAAGTCATTTGAAATTGATCTTCGGTTTTCCAGTCCAAGTCTTTAACATAGGAAATCAAGTCAGACTTCCTGAAACTAGATTTAAATACAGTAATTTATCAGTTTATTGAAGTTTGTAACATTTAAATTTTAAATACATTTTTTTAATTTTCTTAAAACAGATCGATTCAAATTAACCTAAGTCTTTTTCCTAAAACATTTAAATCGAGTATGTTTTCCTTTCAGACTAGAGGAGTCAAGTTATATTTTGATAAAATTGGACATGGGCCATGACAGCACTGCAATATGCCATCGTTAACCCACCCATTTAGCATACTTAGGTGTAATGACAGTACCTTGGCATTGTTGGCAATGTTACAGTATAAAATCTAAACATTTTTTTTCAAACTATCTTATACACATTCATCAAAAGTTGGTGGCAAATCAAATAGATATCTAATGTGAATTATTGCTTAGCAGATGCACAAATAATCAGATTTCTCTAAAATAATGCACAAATGATCAAATTTTCTCTAAAATCCCAAATCCAGAAGAAAAGCTCCCACCTTCCTGCCACCTCCACACAGCCACTGAATGCTGTTCATCGAGTCCAACAGAGAGAAGAAGCTTCCCACTCGCGCTGAAGTTCACTGAGCACACTCCGTTCACATGGAAACCCTTCAATATGGACACTGACTGCTTGCTACCAGCGTCCCAAATGTGTATGGTGGGGTTGCTGCCAATTTGACCTGGGGGGATATTTTTGATGGATGAAATAGGTTTAAAGTGACTTGAGTGATAAAGATGCATTTACAACCAAAACATTTAACTGCATCTAACATTTTATTTCAATGTGCAATCAGTTTTATTGAAGCTTATTAAACCTCATACAGTCACAATATGATTATCACTTTGTACAACTTACACCCAGACAGAGAGATGGATGGATTTTATAGAACACTTATCTCATTGTGTTTAATTACAACTTTCTTGATTTGTATTACTAACTAAAGAGTACAATAAGAAAGTTGTTACAAATTGTTTTAAAGAAAAAATAGTTTTTATGATGTCCACTTTATATCTGCCATGTGCAGCATAAGCTATAATGAGCTGTTTATTTTACCACCATTAATTAGAAATATTTAATTAATATAAACGAAGTGAAATGGGGAAGGTAATTTTTAAATCCCCAAATAAATATCAACCTGGAAAGCATGGGAAAAGGATTTTTATAAATATATGGTCTGTAAAATTAGGGCAGAAATTTAAAAATTATGTTTGTTAAAACTGAAAAAAACCATAAATTTTATATCTATATACTGCAAACAGATGGGACGTTTTCCTAATTTTTATAATTAAAAAAGGTTGGAGCACATTTGGTGTTAAAGTGTAAGATGCTGACCAGTTGCAATAACATTGGGAAACTTGGGATGCTGGTTGACGCTGAGGCAAATTATATCATCGGTGTGTTCGAGGTAAAATGATTGCTGACCACTTGCCAAGTTGTGTACGATGCCAGCTCCTGGGTGAGGGGGTGTTGGGATTATAGAATAAAAAACAAAATTATCATTCAAAATTAAAAAAAAAAAATCGTGTAGTTGCAATATTAAGATTTAAGACCACTGCCACTTTTTTGCAGTGAAGCACAAGCAAGTTTAAATAGACATTCTGGTGGTTTTCTATTTACTTTCCCTAATTGGACAAATGCATACATTCATTACATATTAAGCTTCCGAAAAGCACGAACCTGCAGCGTGGTATACAATCTGTGCGCAATCATCTATGTAGTGCAGATTGTCGCGACAGTCAAAACCCCGGTACCCAAACACATGGTGTAACTCCAGGTCATTGACCTTGTTCACTGCCACCTCATTGGTACGTTTGACACGATCACTCTTTGGAACTCCTCTGCTTACTGCTTGTCTGTAGTAGAATGTAACAAAGGGGTCCCGGCATTTATGATGTCATGGTTTTAAAGTATGACAGATCAGAAATTTATATTGATTTTGTCACACATTGATAATGTAAGTTTAAATAATGAGGTCTTAATTGATAAAAATTGTCACAAATTTATGTCATGGTAATTAATTATGTCATAGATAAATAACAACTGATTGCATTATAATTCATGATGTCATAATTGATGATATCATACTTACTTCTCCACCTCATCAAGTTCCTTGGAGTTGGGTTTTGATCCGGAAGTCTCACGGAGGTTGTTTGTGTATGTCTTGCTCCCGTAATCCATGTTCTTCTCCCGTGCTACGTCACTGTCATAACCTGCGAGGAATAATAAGGTGATGCTGGTGGGGTCGGGTGGGGTGAAAGGAGGGTGATAATGGGGTGAAAGGAGGATGATATTGATGAGAATATGGGTGAAGTTGGGTGGAATAGACGGGTGATCCTTGGGAGGTAGGTCAGTGATCCCGAGGATAATATTTTATGCATCATACTCCTCTCGTACGTTGTTCATTAACTTCGAAACATGTCACCACAGTACATTAAACCTGACCACACACCCCAACTATTTCAAGTGCCAAGCAAAAAAACAACACAACAATATCATGTATTCGATCATAAGCTTTCCGATTTCTTATCCTGAAAAGCACCCGCTAATCCTCCAAATATGACCGTCTTCGCAACTCTAATGGGAAAAAGCTACAATCCGATGATAAAATCACAATGATAAAAGATGATAAAAATCTAGTGGGAAAGAAAGAATCACAGTCACTAATCGCTCCCAATATGACTGTCTTTGCAACGCTAGTGGGAATAAATAGTGGGAAAAGTTACAATCCGATGAATCACCTCCTTCCTCTTCTGAATCCGTGTCGGAATCCTCACTGTCTCCGTGGTAACGAATATTGCCTGGGGTTGTTAGGTCTTCGTGGGGAATCCCCGTTTGAAATGACGATCGCCTCACACGACCATAAGAACAGCGCGGTGTCGGCACCACCTAGTGAGCACAACTGACTGGAGTCATGTGACCATCGTACGTTGGTTACGTGAGCGCTGTGTCCGACGTATTTCTTGAACTTTCCGTGTTTGCCCTGGAATTGAAGGTTTTTTAATTTATTGAGCATTATGCAAGAATCGATGATTTAAGAAACCACAATTATACCACGTAATCAGCATAATTTATTGATTGGAAATTAAATTAAACTAAAGAATAAAGAACAAAGTCAAATGAAATATTTTCCTCATTTTACATTTCGGAAAAAAATGAACTAATAATATTTGGAGACTAGAATAAGGTGTTCTTCTAGTTTTGTGGTTTCTGTATAGACTAGATTGTGACACAACATTTATTATTATTTATTACAAACTTTACTATTCAACAAATGACAAATTCAATTCAAATTAAACAATACTTCATAACTTTTACCTAAGTAAAAAAGCATTTTTATGTGTTTTGCCAAGTTAGTTGTTGCCATCTTACGGTGTTTATTTTGAAATTAAAGAACATTGTTCAAAAAATGTAAAAAAGGCAACTCCTTTATTCATTGATTTTTTTGTGTTTCAACCTGGATACTTTTTTAAATAAAATTTAATACATTTTATTCACTCACTTTGACAGGGAAAGTGAAGAGCTTAACGAAGCCAAAATCATCCCCGGTTGCCAACAACTTCTTGCTTTTGCTGAGTGAAGTTGCATTGACGTCTGTCACGTCGCTGTACGACGGCCATATGCCCTGGGGGGGAGGGGAATGTGCTTTTTACTCGAGTATCACTTTTGGTAGAAATATTATCAACTTCTTGTAATATACTTGTGCAGGATTGTTTTTGCTCAAATCGCTGCACACAACTTGCTAAAAGATGCATTAACTATTGCATTATCCTATTTTAAAGTAATACCTAAAAAATTAACTAAATTAAAACCTTTACACTTTAACATTCACTGAACAGACCTATATGAATATCGCACACTTTAAACTTTGCAACTCAAATTTAGGCTATAACAATGTAAACAGATAAGATAACAATTACACCAATAACGAGGTATAATCACTGTACAACGTTTACCTCAATTTTTGATTTTTCAATTCTGTTATGGAAGCATTGCGGCTCTCACTAAGCAATGAAACACAGAGAAATCATCAAACAAATTGAAGCTCTCACCTCACACTGCTTTCCCAATACACCTGTCCACGAGTTCCACTCAATTGCATCGTCACTGCTTATCGTCTGGCGCTTGCCACGCGGTGCTTCGAAGTATAACAACTCCTTTGCACCACTGTTAACACACAGCAACTTACCTGCATAGTTAATTGAACCTCTATTACAGCGAGCAACGATTGAAATTATGCTGCCAACGCACATGAATAAAAATGTTTTAACACACACTGTCTTTTAAAATATATTTTTCACTGATAATGATGGGTTTGTACATGCGCGTTGTTATTTTCAATTATCAGCCTTTTGTTTTTATGCAGTGTACCTAATTAGCTATTAAATGTATGAAAACTGTGTTCTAATTTGTTGCTTTAAACTTTCTTAAATTTAATGTTTGAAACAGTAGTGGAAAGCATATAATTTAAATTGCAATCTAAAAAATCCGTAAAGTAACTGATCTTGCTATATTATATTTTTGGCCAGTTGTATTAAGTTAATCACAGTTTCTATTTTTCATTATCTTTTAATCATAAACAAATTGTATCTCTAATTCTCAAAATCCGATTTTTAAGGGCCACAAATAAAATAAGATTAAACTGGGCTTAATGCCAATCCCAACTTCTTATGGTGAAAATAGCCATTTTAGCCTTGTATGGTGAAATTTGATGGCAAAAAAAAAACATTTTAACATTGTAGGCAGGCCTTTTTGAGACATTACAATTATATGCAGTCAGCTTCTTAATGCTAGTTAAATCAATCTTCTAATAGTGTGCACTGTACCTCTCACACAGACACCACATGTGTTTAGCAAAACAAACGCATCATTGCATACTTATACAGAGTTGTGTTATTTTACAGTTTCATAAACGTATTTAAAAACATGAACTTTGTTAATGTACCTCTGGCATCCCAGTCAATATGAGTGATGTAGCTTGACGCCCCCTTGCATATTCCCACTCTCTTACTGTTCAACACGTTGTAAATATCCACGAAATTATCATGCGACGCCACAGCAAGATATTTTCCCATATCAGGGGAGAATCTAGGGGGATGGTTGTTGGATGCGATTTAGTTTTGATATGATGTCCTTACCCCAAAACAAGACCAGGAAGAGTTACTTTAAACCAAAACTAGGCCTCATAGAAATTAAGATATTTCCCCACTAAATTAGACCAAATTACAAAAACAAATTAGGCACCAAGACTTAAAATTTGCCAAAATTAGGCACTATGACAGTTTCTTAAAAATATAGTATAATTTCACCACCCATGATTCAGTCCCAAGACATTTTGTACATGTGCATAAGCTTGTTCAGCTAACTACCTCACAGCCAAACAGTTAGAGCAGCGTTTCCCAACCTTTTTTGGTCGCGGACTATTTCCTTACCAGCGAAAGTCTTTGCTGACTCAAAGACCATCAATTTTCAATTAGCGTAAGTCAAAAGTGTAGCGTAACTGGACTATGTGCATACGATACACTACTACAAACTTAAAATTACCTTGAGTTACAATGTCTCGTTGATAAAAACGTATCACTGCTGTTTATAACGATCAAAAACAAATAAAAGTTTTTCAAATTGTTGATGTGCTTGCGGACTCATTTAAACCTTCCACGAACTCATTTGAGACCGCGGCCTCGGGTTGGGAAATACTGAATTAGAGCCTAGTGTAGATGCATCCCAGCCCCAGGTACCATGGTTGTACTACAAAGTATCGATGTAGATAGAAAGTTGAGATCACCTGATGTCTGATATCGCTTCCTTTCTATGATGGAACTCCACCAGGTTCTCGAGGGTTGTAGCGTTGACAACCATGAAACTACCTGCTTGGTGGAATAACCTGGGTTGACACTAGAATCCATACAATATACACTACTGCCTCAGCAGGGCCAGCTTTAAGAAACAACTAGTGTTTCAAACTGGTTACCCCATGAAAAAATATTGAAGCTGGTGTAGTGGATGGTTGGAATGCAGTTTGATGTTTGTTAAGTAAATACACGTTTTTAAATAAGAAAGCAAACAATGTTTAAAGGTGTATTAGAGGGGACAATCACACTTCGTGGAAAAAGGAAATTATTATCATTTGTTCATTTCCATATGATGCAACATATTTCATCAAATACAATAAATATAGTTGTTTTTACACATACAGTGTGTTACTGAGATAAATTCCAGGATTGCTTATTCACACAATCGCACTCACTGCGATGAGCTCTACAACAACAGCCGGCATGTTATCTCCCTCCACACTTGTGAATAAACTCAGCTACCAACATCAAACAGAAATTGACATAACTTTTTTTAAAAAATTTAAAAAATGAAAGAAACGAAAAACTTTAAAAAAAAAATAAAAAAAAACGCGACGAACCGTTGTTACATCCGACAGCTATCGCATTGCCATCTGGGGAGTATGCACAACACTGCCCTCCGATGGCTAGTTTCCTAGATGCGATCATCCTCTGCTGCCCCACGGTGGTGCACCAGGTGCGCAACGTGCGGTCGTTCGACACGGACGCACATTCCTCCTTGGATGGGTGGAACGCCAACCCCCACGCTTCACCCTCACCGTGACCCTGGTTAATAATGGTGATAAACCTGGGTTAATATACAAACTACAGAAGCAGCAGCGTTAGTATGTGTGGTAATAACTGACTTCAGTGCAGATCAATGCCAAACGCTAGAAAGTAGTCTTAGGCACACCCGCACATGGTAATCTAACAATTTCTGTAATAAATATTTTCCCAACCCCAGATATAAACTAACCTGCACAAAATTGCATCTATTCATGATAACACATAATATGATTGATCTGGTTAAACTTTAAAAAAAGGGTGCAGTAAATAGTTATGGGTCATAAAGTGTCCACAACATGGGCTGAAACAAAAACCATGACTGGTTATCTAATACCAGCTATGTATTAACCTCGTGGATAACCATTTGGTTCGTTTTCAATACAATTGTATATTTTTATTCAATATAAACTGTACCTGCATAATAATTGTGATGGGACCACTCTTATCAATCTCCAAGATCTCGCTATTCTTTGTGCCAATAACGATCTTCCCATGGCCTGATATACAATCATCAAAGAATTAGAATATAAATAAAGAACAAAATAAAGAAAAGATTATGGTTTTCAAGAAAGTTTACAAGAGAAAAATTGATATTAAATTTGTGCACCACGTCCTTGGGATACATTCTAATTAACGTAATACAATGCAAGATGTCATAATTATGATGGGATTCTGCAGATTTTTAAATAAAAGAAAAAATATCCTCAAGAATATTAGTTGAGGTTACATAAAAAAAAATATAATTCTTTAATACCTCATAAAAAAGGAAATTACATAATGACAGCTGTTGGTGGTGCTGTTTATAATGAAATAAAATTTTATCAACACAAGGTTGACCACTAAATATCATTAACCCACCAAGGTTTATAGCTCTAACAGTTGGATTCTCTTCCACCAGTCTTCCAGTGCAATCCTCAGCAAGATTGGATGTTGTGATGGCGTATGATTTCAAACATCGCTCAAAATTGTCGTCCCACAAGCACACCACACCATCCTTGCCCCCCGTTACAAATCCCTATGCACACAAGGGTGTTTAATCAGTTAGTTGAACTGCCGCTGTGCGCTATAAAACTTACTGAGAGGTAGATAGTTTTTAATATGCTACCGTCTACGTAGAAAAGTTTTCCTAAAAAATTGTTTTGCGCGAATGGGCGCGCTTACATGCGAATGGGTTTCGAATTTCTGCACGACCTACAATATGCACAACTTTACGTCTATGGTTGTGGGATGGTGGTGTGTTATCTCCCCTCATTTAACAAAAACTGTTTTTAATATGCCAATGCCATTTTTACTTAGTTATGATTGTTTCTGAGCATGTAAAAAGAGGGTTCAATATTAATTTACTCTTACATGCAAATCAGTAATGCTGTAATTCATAATACATTGTTCAATACAACCAACTACACCTTTTATTTTCCTGCAAGCTAAGGAACTTAAAACGATTATTGTTCTTTTAACTTTTAAAGTAAATACCACAGCTTTTATTGTTGTCTATGAATTGCTTCGAAACGGATTAAAAATTATTGGCAAAACAATCAAACACACTGAGCTTACCTTATCCAGAGCGTGAATGGCAAAACAAGCTCCATCGTGAGCTTTCTGTGTTCGACTCAAGTTATTTCCTTCCCATATGTAGACCTGTGAATGGTTCAAGCTAAATTATGTCTCAAAATACATTCTGGATGATTCTTTATTTTATAATGAGAATCGTAGCGTATTCAATAGTGTGTTGGGATCTCTGCAAAGGGGTTGTGGGTTCAAAACCTACATACTAGCTAATTCTCAGGTACCATTGAGCAAGGCACTTAATTGACAACCGAGTGATATATTAAACATTCTCGTTGTGGGCATGCGATAATCTGAAAATTGCTCTGATGAAGGTCACAACTTAATCATAACCTATAAAATGGCAATATAATTATTATTGCACACAATATAAGTAAGAATAAAAAAATGCTAAAGTACAAAAGCATACAATGAAATAAAGATAATGGTAAACCAATGGTAAAACTATTGGTTAGACAATTCACTGGTACTACCTGTCCATTAGCTGCACCAGTGTAGACATTCCCACTTTTCCCAAAAGCCAGACAGAGCATGGTATCCAGTTTGCCCACCTGACCAAATATTCCTCGGTGGGAGGTGCAACCACCACCTGAAGCAAAATTATCGATTAAACGCGGAAATTGATCTTGCAACATTAACTGAGATGCCTTGTCTGAATCAGTTATTTTTTGGAATTATTCTAGAATCGGTAAATTTAAACTTGGGATTTTAATCTCATTGCAACAATAATGCAAATATAAAAAATGTTTTGTGGTATTTCCACTAGAAAATGACATTTATTTTTTCCAGCACTGCCAGTAACATGTTATTTCAAGTCAACCAAGATCGAAAATCTATGTATATTGTTACCTATGATACATCTTCAATGTATAACACGAACAAACTCACCAACGTGCTGCCAGAACTTTATATGCTTCACACCAACCGTCACCACTCGTTCATGGTTATTGGGGTCGAATCGAACCCCAAATACTTTATCCTGGTGGGTTTTCGATGTGGCCAGCTTTTGGCCTCGCTTCCAGTCCCACAACACCATCGTGTGGTCATTGTCAAGACCAATAGAAACCAATTTCTTTCCGTCGCCTGGAAAGTCACACTAAGTGAGATGCTTTAGAGAGAAACTGTATAAATTCACTTTTAATAATTAAATTTTACTTTTTAAAATCTAATATTTAAAATAACCAGTGAATTTAATCCAAGATAAAGAATCACACCTTAAGAAATCAACAAAACCTTATTAGGTGGCTTGTTACCAATTAAGAATCAAAATAATTACAATATTACTGAACTTTAAACTAAAAATAACATGTCAAATACTATTTAAAATCTCAAAGCACTATTTATGCTTGTGAAACTGAGTTATTATTTATTTAATTTTCTTATCATTGGGGCCACAAATGGGACGTTAAATTCAATATTTTGTAACAGCCAAGATTTCATCACATGTAAAGGTTACGATTGCATCATTTTTTGTTTGCTTTAAATGACTATGATGTGAGCCACTTTTACTAATTAACAATGTTCAGCCATTTTAACCAGCCAATGTAATAAATTTGGTGAAATGCCATTTTAACCATCTTCGGTATAGCTTGTTACAAACATTTAAACTGTCTCCACAAACCTTAACCATGGCAGAATAGTGGCTAAAACCAAACAACGTCTGTTTACAAGTATGGAATGTTAGATCACCTGAAAAATCGACGGCGGAGACCCCCCTTTCATGGCAACCCTTCAAGATAGAGAGTGTGGACATGGTGTCTGCCTCCCATAAGTGAATTGCTGGGTCCCGGCCAACCTGTATGCCAGGGTTGTGTCAGAGCATTGTTTGCAAACTGTGTAACTATAGTCTTCGATGTGAGACAAATTTATTCCAAACTGAATCAGTAATGTATCTATAATAACAATTTTCAAACTGAGGAACTATATGATAATTTGTGTTAAAAGAAGCCAATATAGTATTCGTTATACTGGGACATGTTTATACATTTTTATTTGTATTTTGCGCAGATTTAGAATTTCATGCATTAAGCTTCGAAGTGTATGGTTATTACAAACTGCCATTAATTTTAGGATTTTTCTGAAGTTTATGTTTCAAACATTCTTCAATACAGTGGACAATTTGCAGTAGTTTGACTTTGAAGAAATTGCAGATATCTTTTACTTATTAGACACTCTTCTATCTATTTTGCTGTGGTTTCACACACTGGCGGTTAGTTTAAAGTTAATGACTGTTTATGCATACTGCATGCAATGTTTTGTTTATGGTATATCTTCCAATTTGCATAAAAGCAACTGCTCAACTGAGGTTTATTTATTTTGGGCACTAGACTGTTATTAGCATGAACAGAGCAACCTTTGTAAAACAGACTTTGACCTGCAATATTTTAAAGAACTTTTACTGAGAAAAATTGCACCCTCACAAATTGTAGGTGAAATGCATTTTTATGCACATGCACAATGTTTTAGTTACTGTGATATGTGGTAGCTTTTCACACTGAAAATGGTTGTATTAACAATTGATATGTAGCGTGTAGCAATAATTTTTACCTTGATTGGTTGAGTTGTAATTTCTTTCATTAGAAATATGGTGACATTTGTAATAAATGTGAATGATATGTGTCTGTATTACTTTAAATTCTGGATATATCAAATTATTCTTTAATGAAAAATCCTGTAGCGTAAGATAAAAGGTTGTAAATCTATAATTCATGAGTATTTGATTGTTATCATGAATCAGAAGAGATGTTAAAATAAATTCAAATAAATAATACTTACAATATAAGCAAGAAAACGGAAGCGTTATATTGCGATGAGATGGGCCTTATCATTTTTAATTAGTGTTTTAGGATGGAGAATTCATTACACTTTAAAAAAAATCCCAATACATTTCATGCATTAAGTATGGACAGCGCTTTTATATAAGTTGTGTTTGCTCAAAAAATCAATTATTCAGTCATTTTTGTTTAACGTGATACACTGACGTTGTTTAACCACAATTAAATTGCCTTTCACTTTCAAGAAACGGGAATCGGAATTAGAAAGAGCTGTTGTGGCACAGCTGTATTGGGTGATTCAGACGAACTTCGGTTCACTGCTGCATTTGATTTACTGAATATCCGTTTTATATTAATTAAGATCAGAGTTTGTCCTACAATAGTGATGGTCCTTTAGGATATTGTTCATGCATTTTAGGTTGTGTTTCATGCATTTAAGGGTTTAAAAGACAAATTGTTTGAAAATAATGCAGAAGAAATGAATTATCTGCAAGCTTCTAGTCAATTTCTCATGTTCTTAATTAAGTTCAACTAATCAAAATAAATACATTGTATGATGGCACTTTGTGCACAGACAGAACTATCCACACAAAACCAATGCACATTTTAGTTTTTAATTAAAATTTTCTTTTTATTCTTATCAATTTTTAATCACTAGACATATACAAAATGTGGCTAAGCTAAAACACATGAAACCTGTAAGGATTGCTAAAAACATTATTTAGTATTTGTGTAGCAAAATTTTGTTTTGTTGCAAAAACACATAATTTAAAAGAACTTTTTTTCAATTTAAACTTTTTTGTGTTTAATTTAAGAATTTTGTTTTGTTTATGTCAAACAGATTTTGCATAATTGTTCGCATAGGACTTGTCTGTTTAAAACACCACTTGTAGATAGTAAAAAGAAAAAGTAATCATCCTACCTGACCGGTTGCGACAATATCCTTGACTGGGTGAAGGTTCAAGCACAAAATATCGTCGTCATGTTTATCATAGAACCTCTGTTCATGGCGCTCACGTGAACACACAATGCCAAGTGCAGCCACGTGATAAACCACCTCGGCACTCTGTGTGTAGAACACGTTGTCGCGACAGTCGTACCCTCGGTAGCTGTGGGAATGTCACCGGAAATTAGCAACAACAATGGCATTAAAATTATCAGAAAAAAAACACCATTATAGAACTTTTCATATTGAGGTGTTTTGGAACATTAATTTACTCCATTTTTAATTAAATAAACATGCAATTGGATCCTGTTAGAATTATTAGATTGAAAATGAATCTGATAAATATTGACTATCTTTGTCTCTAACATTCACACTAACATGAACCGCAATGCCATGAACATCAATTTTCCCCTAATATTGGCTATAGATAAATTTATGACCATTTAACAATTCCATGCATTAGGCCTCGAACACTACTTATAAAAGACACAGCACAAAAAGAAAGTTTCAGAATCATGTTTCTCACCCGAATACATAGTTGAGTTTGAGACTGGTGGAGTCAGGAGCATGTTCTCCTTTCCTCCTCTTGCTCCTCCCAGCTCCCTCCCCTCCATCACGAGTTGCGTGCTTCAACTTTGCGAGGTCCTCCTTGTACACCTCTCGATCGTAACTTATCTGTGGGGGGAATGGGCTGTTGGATCGAGGTGTGGGGGAAAGTAGTCTGCTGATCAACATGTCCGCTCATGAACCATTTTAATATTATAAACATATTATGACATCACACACCTGTGCCTCTTGCTCAATTTCAGAATCAACTTCCGCGACGTCAGATAAATCTGAATCCGACCCTTCGCTGCATGAATCAGTGTGAGAATCTGAAAACAAAAAAAGTTTAATAAATTCTCAATTTGCGAGTGGTGTCTAAGAGTGGTGTCTATTGGGAGGATTTTTTGGTTTTGCAAGTATATACCTGATTTAAGACCGTGGTTTAAAAAATCAATTGATCTTTATTAATATGTGCAGAGCAGTATAAAGGTGGACAATAATTTATTTTCAATATTTGTTGAATATTAAGGTTGTTGTTGGTTTAAAATATAAACCTCAGCAGTATAATGATATGTGTCTATATTTTTAAGCCAAAAATGCAGACTTCACTAAAGAATTGAGAAAACGTTTAAATAGTGCATTTAAACTAACGATAGTTAAATTATACCTAATATTGGTACGAATGGTACCGGTATACCATTAAAATATTGATTGTTTTAATCAAATATAATGCATTGCAAATCTATTGCAGTGCACAAATACATTTAGATTTTCTTAATTTTTTATAATGGTAAATAGAATCTTGGACAAATGTTTAAACTTTGAATCGGAAAATCGAACACAATGTTTCTTTATTAAAACAATACCAGCTTTTGTACTTATGTAAACTATTTAATATTTAAAAAAAACAGTAAATAATAACTAAAAATTTACAAGTTACTTAATTATAATTAACTGTTTTGGGTGTTTTTTGCACTTTCAATAAATACAATTATTGGGGTTGTCTTTTCGAGGTTTTTTCAGCATAGTGTTGTTCGGTACAGAGTAGCCATTTCTAATTTTAGGAAATGGTCACAGAAGTTGTATTGACTATTCTATCCAATTATGAAGCAAGATGCTAATAGGATGACGCAGTGAAATCGAATTGGGCATACTGTACATGCTGTCAAGGTTCTGGAAACCATCAAACATGTCCATGCACTTTATGTCTATAAATTATTAATCAGTGGCTGAGCAAATCTTAACTATGTCGGATTATGATGAGGTACCGAATACCTTTAAATCTTAATGTGGGAATGAACAATCAATAAACCGATTTAAGGACTTGGAAACAAACGCCAAGTACTTGCTTTATGGCAGAAAAAATGCTGTATATTTATGTATGTACTTGTACAATATATTAAAAACTAAAGCAAAACTTTACTTACTTAAGTCGGAATCAGTATGTTTAACTTTACAAATATTTTATCACGTTCCACATATAAAATTATTATGTTAAACATTATGGTCAAAAACAATTTGTCATCCTGTTTTAATCCTCATAACTGAGGCCCATTATTTTGGTAATTGTTTTAAAGTGATGTTACAGTGGTTTAGGAGTTGTTATTATGGGCTTAAGATGGGGCATTGTATTTATGGATATTTTACATGACTGCAATTTTTAAAAGGCTTGTAACTATTTCAAGTTTTTATTATAATTTTTATATGTAAAGTTTTTATAATTTTAAATGGAATCCAACTTTTCGTAAGTTTTTCCCATGGCAGCCCAAACCTGTGCAATACAAGTACCAGTTGGCGGTCAGGGTTTTTACCAATGCTTTGTGGATGATGAATGGGGTGGTGTGCTATTGGGATGGCATCCAACTTTTCGTAAGTTTTTATTATAATCAAGCAAATGGTAAAAATATAATTATTAACAATATTTTTTAAAGGTACTTTAGTTTATCAATCCATAACCACAATAAAATTCTAAATGATAGAAATATTTACGTAATGGGCATTCTGGGCCTAAAAGGTGTTTGTTGTGTTGCTGTTGACCTGTCCATACTAAAGTGATTGAACATGCAAGTAGAAATTACCTTGAGTTGGAAGATGGTCGCCCATTCCCCTCAACTCTTGCTGGTCGGTGATGAACCTCCATTGGAACACCGAGTGATCGGCGCCCCCGGTGGATAGTATCCACTGGTGGTCGGAACTAAACCTGACGTTCGTCACATGAGCAGAGTGGCCCACGTACTTACGGAACTTCGCACCTGTGTTGGGATGTAATTTTAGTCGAACGTGGGGGGACACTTTTCTACCTGTAGTCTATTCCGTCAGTGGAGCATAATTAAACTAGCAAGCTTATACAACATTATACTTTAATAAACAAATTTCTAAACCTTTTTTCAAGCTTGGAAAGTTGAATAGTTTGACCAAACCGAAGTCATCCCCTGTAGCAGCAACTTCATGTGGGAAACTCACATCGATGGCGTTCACGTCGTTTATCTGTGTGTATTTCGGCCAAATCCCATTCACTTCAGACCCGAGCACACAAGTCCATGATTGCCATCGAATCGCTCGTATCTCCTCGGCGCATGTTACATGTCGGCCAGCTGAAGAAAGTAGGAGTTATTGATATTTGAGATCTTCTTATAAACTATGTTTTTATAAACTTATATATTGAGTTTTCTCATAAAATTCCTGAGTGATTTTCATTTAATACTCATCTTGTTGTTGATTTGGGTTCATGGTTATTCAATTCCACAATTACCAACTCATACAAGTTTTAACCCATTTGGGTTGTGTAGATTGAATTATATGGTCTCATTTGATTACAAATTTTTAATGCTTATTCTTTACAAAGTAAAGGGTCAACGGTAGCGCCCGGACCAAGAATGTAGGTCATACAAGACCACTGCCCAGGACCTATTATAGATCCAGAAAGTAGCTGTAAAATCGGTAAGCATTTTAAAGAAAGCTCCTGGCATCAAACCTGGCATGGAGTACACAAGTCGTTCCCCAGCTCCATCATTGGTTTGCAGATGTCTTGAATCATTTGACCAGTCTATGTGGGTAATAAAGCTCGACGATTTGCTACAAGTTCCCACTTTTTTGTACCTGTATGTGGGTAACATGATTATAAACTATAAATTGTGTATTCAAAACAAAAACATTTCAAAATTTAATAATGGACTATAATGAAAAATGGGATTGTTGGGGCCGGTTTGAGTGGTAAAAGTATTAAAAAAGATGATTTAAAATTATACAATCAAGATTAAAAACACTTTATTTTTGTGTCAGTTAACATACATCTTATACATCCATTTTTTAAATAAAAAATTATTTAAGTTATTTTTAAATATTCTCCAAAAAAACAATAGATTGGAATGGATTTAATCAAGTATGGGGTAAGCATTCTAATATCCCACTTAGTCAGACTAGTTTCCACGGCTATTGCATTAAGCTGTCTTTCACATAAATAAAAACAGACTGAGCAATCAATTTTCAAATAAAAGTTCTAAGTCCTCCCAAGTGCACAGTAAAATCAATGTAATAGTAATTAACTTAAGCCATGATATTGAACCATCAAATCTGCAGCATGGTAATTGATTATAAATCACAAACGTTAGTAATATGGTATGGTGTGTGCTTTGGCAGCTTATACGGTGCTAAAACTTTTTCTAATACAAGGTGGTTTTGATTATATCCTAAAAGACAGCTATTTTTACAATCAAAATCTTAACCTTGACAAGTGATAGTTTGAGGGTATACATAAGTCATATGACAGACAACTCACTAAGGTCAAAGGGTACAAATAGCTTAAACCTTTAGGCAAATATATGTATGAATACACCTTTTGTTGAACATGCATTAGTTTAAGTATACAATTGTTAAAAAGGTAATTTTATATTATTATTGCAAAATAAAATCAGAGTAATTTACAAAGTTCTCACCGTTGAGTGACGGAATAAATATCCACAAAGTTATCGTTTGATGCCACAGCAAGGTAAGAGCCATCAGTTGAATATTTCATCTCGTGCAAGACCTCTTTCCGATCGTGGATGTGGCACACTTCAGTCATATCTCTGTGTGGGTAATATTCGACCATCGTTACTGCTGCTGAATTTATACTCATAGTCACAGCTGAACTATGGGTCAGCTGAATCATCCTTCAAAGGTAATGCCCTGCTTTACACCTATGGGGTTTCTATTATATGAAAACCGTGATCATAGTATGTTTGAAAGTGACTAGTATGGCTTGCATGGGTGTGTCATCTGTATCCTGGCAAGTGGGAAAATTTAGAATAAAGAAATTGATAAAGAGTTATTAACTGATGAGAGGAATAAATGTGTTAAAGGATTTATCGTTGTAATTATCAAATAACTCCTGCCAACATCTGACGGAACACTTGCTGATGCTATTGTAGTGTGAGTATGATTTGACGTTCCTACTGTTTTAGTTCAATCTAATAATTTACGGAATTCAGACGATAACTACGTCTTGCTGAAGGACACAGATGTTAAGCCAGCCATTTCTAATCGAAAAGCATTTCTATTGACAATGTCTAACTGATTGAGTACCGGCTGACATTAAATATACCTCACATTGTGTCCCTTGTGTCTATAACTTTTGCTAATTTTGACAACATTTTAAAAGGGGAAATATCAAAATACAGAAAATGCTTCATAACACGAACATAATGATAGATTTGAATCATCACGATTATGCAGCATTGTTATCTATACAACTAATGTATCTGCTTTCTACATTAAGCAGAGTAAATGTCTTGTGGATCATAAGCAATAAAACTAAATAAGATATAATATAATTAATATTCAATCGATGTTTTTTGATCTGCAATTTGGATAAATCATATGCTCTATGTCGCTAAACCCATCTGCTTAATATCAGTCTATATTGGTTGTGGTTTTAATAAATCCTTGGTATAGTACATCATCACTCATAAAGCATATCTCATATAAAAATGTTTCAATTTTGTTTTTGTCAATTTAAAGGATTTAATAAAAAAGATGACTAGGCCTATTGAATTTTAACCTTTTTAAATTCCACTCTACAACAAACTCAAATTTTACTTTTACAATTCATAACAACTAATTGTATTAGTATTTGATGTATGAATGTACATTGTACTCACTAAACATAGAGCCACTCACCTAACACGTAGAATATAGAAGGAACCATTCTTGCATCCCACCGCAAGCTGCGTTCCATCCATGTTAAAAGCACACGACCGCGCTTGCTGTTCCAAGTTGCAACATGTGAGCAATGCATGGTCCACTAAGCTCCATAGTCTGTGTAGGGAATTGCAACTTGATAGTTCAATACAACTTGTTCACGCCAAAGTGGGTGAAAGATTTGAAATAAATGCATCAAAAAAAGATTTTATCTCTCATTTTGTGTAATAAAATGATAAAAAAGTGAAAATTATACTGAACACAAATTTTTAAATATTTATGGTGTTAAGGAATAAGTATTTAATAACATTTTTAACCATAAAAATAAGATATAGTCAAAATAACTTCAATACATTAGATAATAATAATTAATGCCTTTTAACTTAAAGACAAGTTATAAACATTTCTGATAAATAAATTTATGGTATCATATTATGCAAGAATCATAATATTGGTGGTAGAAAACTAGGTTACAAAAAAACTTTAATACGAGTGTGTAATTAATCTTTTTACCTGACAGAACAATCATCACTTGCTGTTGCTGCGATGGGCTTCCGCGGGTGAACACTTAACCCCCATAATTCACCCTCTGAGTGTCCTTGGGTGAGCGGGGTGGGGTTTTCCCTATCTCTCACCAATATTTCGAAAACCTCACTGTTCTGGGTTCCAATCAAGATACGATCGGAGGACCAGCAAACTGATCGGATGGAAACACCTACAAAAAATAAGAAACACGAAAATAAAGTGCATGAAGTGTGATTATTCATTTAGTGTTGCTAAGGACAGTATTACGGTTGCTTGATATTGTATCATTCAGTTTTATTTGCTCTTTTTCAAAAGTATTATTTAAGATTACTGAAGGCATTAATATGATACAACAAAACAAATTTTTACAAAGAGATATCTTGGGACTTTTAAATTTAACGCCTAAATCAGCTTTATCATTTTCGTATTCTTTTATATACAAAGTGACCTTTTGTAAATTGTTTTTATGTTACAGTGAATCTATCCCGTCATTCTATTTAAATAATATATAATCTTACTTAGGTTGAGTGTTTTTAGTGTTAGAGTTTTTAGGGCCAACTCATTTACATCCATTGATTTAGTCTACTACATGAAACTGCCCATTATATCCAAACCTTTGTATCCGTAGCTTGAATCCTTGAAGTTGATGGTGGTGAGGGGGTTGAAACTTGTATCCCACAATTTGACGCAACCATCTCGACTACCGGTGGCATACCCATCTGTGCTTTTATGCAAGGTGAACACTCCACCCTGTACAATGGGTTTGGTGAACTTTTGACCAATGTTTATGTTAAAATACTAGTTTTGAGCCTTTAGTAAGGGAATTAAGGCATATTGACTCACATGATAAACAAAATGTACTTGACATTTAAACCATGTGCTGTCATTAAGTAACTCATTGTTTTAACTGGTAGAATACATTATTGACATTTTAATTCAAATCGAGCATTATTTTAATGCAAATTTAAAACAAGTATTTCATTTTTTCAAAGGCAATTAAACAATAATTTTTTTTTAAATCGTTGGCATCATGTCAGTATTAAAAATAAAGTATGGGTGCCAGGAGTGGAAAACTTTTGTTTGTTTTTTACAAGGCCTAAGTCCTTACAAGCAAATCATTTTCCCACATATTTTAATATGCATGGTCTAGTGAGGTTGCCTCATGCCATAAAACACTCTTGTGAATAATCCAATTTGTTGATTAATAACTTGGCTTTCTACTGATAACTGTATTTAAATTTGTGCATATACACACACAAAAATTGGTAAAAAAATTTTTTTTTCATGTGATAAATATGGTGATTTTGAATTCACATCTCTAAACACTTAAATCCTAGTAAGTCCATCCCCTGTGATATTGATAGCTAACAAGGTCATTTTCTATGGCGGCCAATGACAAGTCCAGTTAATTCGATCCTGGTTTCAGACAGCATTAATATTCATGCAGATCGACGAATTATCGAAATCTTAGAGCAACGTAGTTATTAAGTGAGACGGCCTCGTTAATATTAATGTGATACCTGTACAGTGTTAATGCAGACAGACATTGATCCGGTTTATACAAGTTCGAACTCATTTTGGGCAGATAGTAATGTGCCGTGTCTGCAGACTTATTGATTTTATGCAACAGTAAACTCAGTTCTGCTAACTTTGTGGTGCATGTTTATGAAGTCTAATAAATGTACTTGTTCATTAAATACTACAGTAACACAGCAAGCAATTGGAACAATATGGTATATTCAACAATTTTTATCTGATAACATATTTGAAACATTGATGCTGTTCTACCTCTGTACATCTGAATGCATAAAAATAAGCATGAAAAATTAGATCAATCTCCAAAAAAATTAACACCAATACTTAAAGCTATTAAAATCAAATTAAAATCTGCATAACTAAGTAACGTAATAAAATAAAACCCCAAAGGCATTGCAAAAATCAATATTTTCATGCCAGGCTTACATTATGAGCAGAGGAGACCACCCTTTCCAGGTTGTTATCCCTCCAAATGTATACATCCCCGTTCAAAGTACCACTGTATGTGAGATGGCCGTCTGCACATGAGACACACAAGACTGTCTGCTGGTCGGCTACTTTGCCAAAAACACCACGTTTCGCAGTAAGAGAGTTTCCGCACAGCGCCCAAAACTGTAAAATATTTATTTAAATATACTAATTTAGGAGATTGCGAACAATAATTTCAACACCATGGTATAAAAATTTATTTTATCATCGAAACATTATTTAATTTTTTGAAACAAGGATGTGTTGATATGATAGAGGTAAAAACATGAAGATTTATACATGATGCACCGTATTCATTGGCATTATGGTTAATTATATCATATATATTACATTTCAATGAAATATTAAAATCTCTTGGACTTATTACTACCTATACAATAAATGATTGCATAATTGTTGCAAGTCGAAAACCTGTTTCATATTAGTTTCTTTTCTTTATAAATCATATACTATGTTGAGTAAGTGGAAACCAGACTACGGAAACAGGTTCACAATGATAACTTTACCGGGACACCGTATACACATTACACTATGAATAAAATATGCACCTTGATATGCTTTACCCCACAGGTAACCAATCTTTGCTCTGAAGTAGGGTCCCAAGAAATGTCAAACACCTGAATCAAATAGAATAAAAACATCATTATCCAACCCGTTGTGCCAAAATAGGAATGTACAATTATGGAAATGCATATTTTGTTCAATGTCAATGTGGTGCAAATTAAAATTAATGAACCCAAAGGTGTTTGCTTGTTGTGTTGCCAGGGTTCAATAGTGCACACTATCATGCATAAACATGTGTTTTGCCAGAGTACAAAGGGGTCCAGGCTGATACGGTACTGAAAAGATGTTATCTTTACGAAATGTAATTATGCGATACTTGCTTCATGTCTTTTAAACAAATTATTATACCCATGCAATTTGTGACTGTGTTTATGGATGTAGTGTTTGATCCTTTATTTAAATCAACAAGTTCATTATCAATTTAAAATCATATTTGTATTTTAGATTCAAAGGGTTTCATGGGTAAAATTTATACAATTTATATGCCATATGATACAACATTACATTATCGTTGTGACCTATGGTTTAACAATAAACCCTATGAACCAGAAAATTTAGGTTTCAGCCAAAAAAAATTTCATTAAGAAAAACTTAGATAGTTCCGATACTAAAAGGTTAGATAGTTCCGATACTGACCCTGTCAGTGTGTCCTTTTGCAGTTGCGATCATACGACCTTTCCTCCATTCCCAAACCACAAATGTGTTGTTTCCATCTAATCCCACCGATGCAAGTCTCTGCCATGCAACCGGTTATAGAAGAATTGTGAATTCACAATCTCCCGAAAATATTTAATTAATTAAGTGTACCAATTTCCATTGGCCTAGGCCCTAGAGTGAAGATTTCAAATAGATAGACCCAAAATTTGTTCTGTCTTTCTGACTACTAAGTTATCTTCTACCTTAAATGAATTATTACACAGGTCTTATTTCCAAAAATGTTGTTTTTCTTTACCAAACTTAATTTCGTTTTAAATTTGCATAAATTAATTTCTTTTGAACACAGTACATTCTTGTTTGAAATTTTTTTTAAAGATAAAATTTACACAGAACAAATGAAAAGAAATAACATTATTATTGACTATTAAAGAAGAAAAAGACTGTTAAAAACAGTTAAAACATGTCTAGAAATTAGGAATAAAAATACCACACTAGTAGGTAGATCCAAAAAAACAAGAAGGTAAATCCTAATGGTATATTGGGAGATTTATGAAAATGCAATAAAAGTAATCAAATCAAAATGTGTGAATTAACAAAATATTCAAGAATACCCAGGTTTGTTCTGTCTATTTATTTTTATATTGTTAAATATGTTTTATTAGCTAAAAGCCTGCCTGGGTTGATTAAAGCAAGTGAAAATTAACATCTACACCATACAGAAAGACTGTTTGAACTCATATAGTCGGGTAGTATAACGACACATTGTATTCTTTTACCACTGGAAAGAACATGATGCTAATCTACATACAAGACACACAGATCCATACTAACCTCCCCAGAATGACTGAACATAAGGCTAGCCACTCCATGTGTGTGTTGGTCCTTCAGTATGGACACAGTTTCCATCGTCTTAGCATTCCACACGCAGATATAAGGCTCCTTGCCCACTTGGCCAGTAGCTACTAATTGCTCATGAGGGTGTAGTGCCAAACTGTGACGGAAATATTTATAATTTTGATTTTTGGAAATAAAGAACGAAATACCAGTTTTTGAGTATTTTTGCAAAATTATTATACACTCGATATGGTATATATGAACAAGATGTAAGAAGTACTAAAAAGGATTACAAATTTATTTTAGTTATGGCTTTTGGCAAGACAATCATTGCTTGGTAACGCTGATGACACATAAAATTAAATATAAAACACCTGGATAACTAATAGCAGTAATAAATCATTTTATTTTATTCAAATTAAATTAAAGAAATAAGTGATGCAATGTTGTAATACAACCAGATTTTCATAAAACAATGTATAATTATGAAGTGACATTTTACACGTATATTCAAGTTGATTTGTTGTACTTAGTGGTGGCATATCACCAGGTGACCCATCAGGCCTACATTGCATTTTAATTTTTTTTTAATTGGTAACATATCGGATAATAAAAAGTATAGCAATTTATAATTAGTAACTTCTAAAAACACAAATCAATGATCACCTTATAATATCATCATTATGTCCGAGGAAAAAATTCTGTGTCTGCTTCCTGGGATTGCACACAATCCCCACTCCAGCAACGAAATACACAATCTCATCATTGGATATGTAGAATAGATTGTTCCGACACTGGTGGCCTCTGAGGATTAAATTGAAGTTTTACAGTTTCACACACTTGGCGGTTTCACAGTTTTGTATGTTGAAATAAAATAATGCATTATTAGCAATCTTTATTGGTCTATTGAGAGGCTAGTTTTTCTCTGTATAAAATGATATATGTATACACACAACAAAGAAACTTTTTTTTAATTCAGCACCAATGATCAAATAATATCACAATTCCATTAAGTGGATTTTTTTAAATGAATCAATTTTTTTAAATTATGTGATTTATGAATAAAAGTATGACGTTAATTTCATTTTCAAAATCTCTATGAATAGAGTTATAAATTAATATTTACGTAAACAAAATAAAACACCACGGATTTTGAGCAGTACCCCATATTAATAGACTACACAATACACATACCTGTAACCATAAACCCATTCTAATCGCAGCTGCGACCTTGGTGCAGTTTTGTCGCTCATTTTTCTTTCTATGTGCACAAATAGAGCAGCAAAAAGTAATATTTATATGCCCTGCAGCCTAATGCATCTACAAATGTACGAATTGCACTGTTTAATATATCGATTTATCGGTTGGTTAAGTACCGAACCAAGCAAAATAAGATAACAGGTCGCCGTTGTTTTGAAATTTCCCAGTTGTTATCGAGACGACGCTTTACATCGATTCGTGCGTTGGCTAATGGCGTTGGAAATATTTTTTTCGGAATTTGGAAGGGAGTAAAGTAAACCCATTGAAAAACATTATTTTAAAACCAAGTGTCGTAATTTTTAGTTTTCATGCAAAAAATTGCACCTGTGTTTGTGCAAGAATTTAATGTTAGCAGACGATTCAATGTAAATGATACAATCGAATTGTTTTGTAAAGTTTTCTTGTAATTAAAAGAACAAGAATAAATTTCGGTTCACCACGTCTACCTACCTATAACTTTGGATAAAGATAAATCTTTTTTTTAATAAAACGAAAATTCAAATGGAAAGTTAACTTCTGGGTAGTTTAATATTATTACACTGGTTAAATATTAGCTTGTACAGATTAACTGTTCAAATGCAAACATATGCAATTGGCCTCATAACTATAGCGTATATGCCCAATAGGATACCACCTCGTTGGTAACCAATTCAGGAAGTTGTTTGATATTTGATTGCTCCAGTGAATTAAACAGTTTCATTTTTGTCATTAACGCTATAAAGGCAAAGTCTGCTGCTATTGTTTGATATTCTTTGAAATGTCGTCAACCATCGCTAGAGCTGCAATATCTACAACTCGAACACTGGAAAATGAAGAAACCGGATTGGATGTTACAGTTCCAGATTGTATTTTGTTTGATGACAAAAAGGGTGAGCACCTTGGGGCCGCTCAAGTAATATATCGAGTTGTAGTTGTCACAAACAACCACCCGGTGTTGGATGAGGCCAAAAAGGAAAAGTATGCGGATCAGTCAGTAGAGAGGGTCGCCCATTTTACATTAGAGAAAAATTACAGCGATTTCTTGGCTTTACGAAAAGTCCTTGATGAAAAATATTCCGGAACTTACGTTCCTGAACTGGCAAAGAAAAGAACAATAGCCGGCCTTATTGCCTCGTCATCAAAAACTAGAAAAGAGGCATCAGAACGCCGGTTGGCTGTGGATAAATTTATGCGGTGGTGTGCTGGTGATAAGAAAATAGCAACATCCGAGCTTTTTGGCAAATTTCTTCACCTAGAAGACTCTAAGAACAAAGCAAAGGCAAAGTCAAGCGGTCAAACCTTAGCGAAAATTGATCAAAAAACAACCAATGATATCGAAGAAGATTTATTCGGGAAATCAGGACTCAAATATGCGAAAGAATCGTTATTTGAAGACGACTCAGAAGACGAGATTACGGATGGTTATCTTGCTAACAACTATGTTGGTGAAGAAAAAAGCGAATTATTCCTTGACAGCAACGAAACGACCAGAAAACGAGCTACTTTGTTTAATAAACCTGATTTAACTGGAAACGTTGACAGTAGTGATAAAGAACTTATATATTATGCCGAAGAACAAGATGCAAAATCCGCGATTCCACTCCAAGAACCATCAGTTGCAAACGAAAATGACTTGCTCAGTGTAGAAGATGACGTCACCGACATTTTTTCTAAACTCAGAACTGTTACAAATAAACCTGATTTACTTAAAACTTCGAAAACGGTTGGATTAGAGATAGAGGAAAAAGCGGTCCAACCAAGTCTGGACGCAAGTACCATGGAAGGGACAGATCTATTAAGATATATTAACCAAAATACCGAAGATGATAAAACAATTGATCTGGGTTTTTAGGTTTAAAATATACATGTAGGCCCATGCATAAAATAAGTAAAAAACTCTGTTTGCAATTTCATATTTATGACCAAAATGTTTCATCGTTCGCATTGTTATTTGTAAATAAAAAAAATCGACCGATCCCTCTGTAAGATGGGGATTGTACATGACCTTTATTTTTAGTAAGCCTATTTTAAATTTCACAAAGAAAGTTTTACACTTTTCACTTTTATCGGGTAATAAATTATTACTAGGTATTTTTGGTTATGTCTCCGAACGATTAGGTCAGTCGACTAATATGCAAGAAACACTCAAAATAGATTTAAATTTCAAATGCATTTTTGGCAATTTAAAAATCTCTATGTTTAAATCCACTGGTGGCGCTTTTGACATATTGCTATGGAGACCGAAACTAAAGTTTAAAGTTTATTTAGTCATATAATTGTAGTGTTATTTCATTACGATATTTTCCGCAAAATCATATGTTATTTAAAAAATTACACATATAATTACTGTACATAAAGTTTTTTATAATAGATATGTGATTTATATTTGTGAAATCATGACTAAATAGTTAATCAAGAAACAATGAGTATATTTGTTAACTATTTCTGTAGGCCCCCATTTAACATATTTGAAACTGTGTGATATCAACCAGGTAATTAGATTGGTTACGTTAAATCCTCAAGATGCCTAAGAAGGGCAAGAAAGGTGGCAAGGGGAAAAAGGGAAAGAAAAGTGGAGGGTAAGTAAGTAAGTAAGTAAGTAAGCCAAATGTAAGCTGTTTGCATGTAGGATTTGCAGTATTCAACCTTTTCTTTTTCTCTTTTTTATTTAGCTTCCAAGTACCTGTATTTAGTTGGTAGTTTTCCAAACAATACATGAATAATTTATACTATCCATGATCGAGATGTATAATGGATAATAAATATTTTGTAAAAAGTAGAATTTTTAAATAAGTACCGGTATTCTATTGTTAAAAAATATCTATAACATGTGTATTTGTAAATGTTTTATTTCTTCTAAAGCCACAAACTATGGTGTTTACTTATCATACACAACATAATGTTTGATACTAGTGTTTATTTTATTCTTATTAAATTATTTTATTTCTTAGTAAAAAGGGTAAGAAGTCTGGAAAGGCACCAAAGATGGACAGAGATGCTGAATTAACAATGGCAGTTGCGAATGCTAAGTTATGGGCAAGCCGGCTGGATGTGACAGAAAAATCAAGAAATGAATACAGGTTGGTTACTTGGGCTTCTTATGTCTTTCGTTTATGGGGATGGCTAAAACACAGTCATTATAACTTTGTGGTGAGAATACTTTGTCAATCGGAGTTATCACAGTATGTCTTTTGTTTAATATTAGTTAAATCCTCTAGATTGCCTTTTTCAATCACTTAATTGATACCTAATGACTGGTTATGAATAAACACGTTGTGAATGGTCTATCTGACCAGCTAACACTGCTTTTCTAAGGAATACAACTGTACAAGGTAAGTGACAATCAAACCTTGATTTCTTTTTATGGTCTGTAAGCTACAAAGCTAAACTATGTATGAGATAATCAGAATGTATACTTCAGCCTACTGGATAATCGATTTTTGTTTCTCTATTAGCAATTTATATCGAATTTTCATTTAAATGCACTGAACCACAAACATTTTCAAGCTTGCTCTACTTAAATTTTAAACTACTTAAAAATTCTTAAAAATTTTACACCTTTAAATGTGTTAAAAATGTAAAACAAATTTATTGAAAGAACATGATTGTGCAGAGAAACTTGCAAGCGGATGGCTGGTGAGAATGAGAAGCTGAACGACACATTGTTTCAATCGGAAAAAGACACAATCGAGGTTGTCACTTTCCTTAAGAAGGGCGACATGGAAAAGGATGAAGAGGTGATTTTGCATTTCCTTGTGTCACAGATTATTTCATTTTACCATTTTTTGTTATGATGAAATATGGGACTAATTATTTTTTCTGGTGATGGAAGAAAAAGGGCTGTGTTTATTATACCGGCCACTATTTTCACAATGTTGGAGTTTTTCTTTTTATTCCAGAATTTGAGAATAGGGTTGCCAAAGCATGTGATGTGTGTTTAGTATTTTTAAAATTTAAACTAATTAGAATTAAGTACATTGAGACGCTGTTAAGTGTTTTGCCAAGAGACATTGTCATGCTCAGGTCAGAACTGAAATGGAACATTCGCACCACCATACCATAATGCCAATTTTTTGACAACGATTCTCTTCTATAGATATCGAGATATGAACAGGAATTAAGAGATTTGAAAAAGCAAAGCAGAAAAGACAAAGAAAGCATTGTAAGTGATATTAGACTTTAGGCCTAATAAATTGATTTTTCTGTTGTTTGAAAATATCATGTATCAAGTGTGAATTAAAATCAGTCATAAAAATGATCATTCTGGAAAATAATTCTTGTTTATTACAGACAGTGGGAAATAACAGTCCTAATAATTTTAAATGTGTCTCATACCAATTTATAAAGATAATGCCCTTGAATTGTTTTGTCCAAGGACACAACCTTATGGTTTAATGGCCAAGTTGGGTGAACTTGCTATGCTGAAAGCACGTTATACTGTCATCTGATGATATCTAAAATTAATGTTAGCTTTTTTAAACTAAAGAGTGCTTAACTAAATTTATTTTCCTTACATTGAAATGCCGGTAATCTGACCCAACAGAGCAAAATGGTTGCCAGTTGAATCTAATGGATCTAAAGAATAATCAAAAACAACTTAATGACTGTCTTTAACATATCAGTGGGCATGTGGTGTTCTCATCCTTCTGCATTTTAAAACCCATAGATACATTAAAGGGGGTCGGCAACCTTCGGCCCGCGGTGTAACATTATGACACAACAGACATCGTTTTTTCTATTTCATATGTGTTTGCATCGTGTTCTTTACTAACTAAAGTACTGTACGATAGATAATACTAGGTAGTAAACATATTTTTCTATTTGATTTTGCAATTTATTACGGCCCGCCGAGATCATGTTGAGTTAGGTTTTGGCCCACGATTATGAAAAGGTTGCCGACCCCTGCATTAAAGTATCCTCCCCTCAAATGTGTTGTTAGATTGCAGAGTTCAGCAGTCAGATATCGGAGTTGGAGTCGAGGTTGGAGCAACGTACTGGTGAGGTGAAGCTCATGCAGTCGGAGCTGAAACTCGTGAAGGAATTCCGTCGCAAACGAGCCGCCATGCAGGCAGAGTTGGATGAGATCCGGGAAAGTTTGTACGTTGCCAACAAGGAGCACAAGGACACACTACAGAAAATGGAACACAAGGTATGGAATTGTTTGGCTGTATACAACAACTGACTACCTAACTGCAGGTTTCTATTCCACAACCTTTCAAACACGCTAAAAAAGATCTAATAAGCCATACTAAGAAATGACCTAAATGTCTATGGGATTAAAAACGAATATTACTCACTTATTGGTATTAAAGGATTGTGTGCCTGAATGATTAGTAACTGTAAACAGAGTTTATATTAAAAACAGATCTGGGTAAAATCTTAAAAAGATTATCAAAAAAACAGCATATTAGAGCACATTGCAGTTTTATGGATTTCTATTTTTCAGTTTCTACTTTGATTAGTATTTAATACACTCAATTATTAAAGAGGGACTAAAAAATGCAATTCGCAATTCATTCTCACCACAATATATATATTGGATTGATGTGGGAGGTTAAATTGGAAAAGGTATAAAAAATGGATCTTGCAAATCAAAGTTGCTACATTGCCTACAAAATTTTTCTTTCCTTTGTTAACTTTATAAAACGGCTGTGTTAGGTCAATTTAGAATTTGTTTTTTTCTGTAGTTTTATGTTATCGAAATTTATAACAATAATTGTATTCTTTCTTAGTTTTTTGAGGAGAAAATTCGGCTGGAAAGAGAAGCAAGTCAAAAAATTGCCGAGCTTGCAGAACGTGCTCATACAGAAGCTATTGCCAACCTCGATGAAACTACGAGATCTGTTTACAAGGAAAATATAAGACTGAATGAGGCTTTAAGCTACCATATCAAGGTGGGAAAGAGTTGTTATATTGAGAACAGTGTTCAAGGGTTAAATGATTGTACACACTAAATAATATTACTTGGTACAAACTTGGGATTTGATTGTGACCACCTCTTTCACTGAAGTATCAAGGATTTTAAGCATTTCCAAGTCAAGATGTGTTATCATGGGTCATCTCTACTAATGCAATGTTTTGTTTGTTTTCTTTTACCGAGCTAAGTTTCGAACACATGGTGGGCTCGTTACTCGGACCGTTTTTGTAAAGGAGTAGGCATATGTATTGGTCGCGTTAACCATTTGGCCACACGGCCATACTCTACTAATGCAATGTGATACTGCCAGTTTTTCACTTGTGCCATTTCTCCACCTGAAGGAACCGAAAAGTTTTTTAAAAAAAAATCGAAAATCAAACTCCTTGCAACATCTCCAGCAACCTAACTGTGGACACTGCACTGAGTGTAACTAATTTTATATCCCTGAGGTGTAACTTCAAACTTTTGTTTCTTTAATCCCAATGAAAATGGAGGAGACAGAATGACTATGTTAAATATATGTTAAAAATAAAAGTCTACAATTTCATTCTAACAGGAGTCCCAAAGTTTACAAACGCAATGTAATTCGTTGACAACCGAGGTTGAAACTCTGAGGGCAAATAAAGAGCTCACCGAGGCCACCGTGAGGGAGAAAGTCACGGAAAGCAAACGCCACAAGGAGGAGATAAGAGACTTGCGTTCAAAAGTGGAAGAACTGGAAAAAGCGCTCAGTAGTATGGTAAGTGTAAACGGTGTAACTGTGTAAATGTGCATAGATTACAATGCCCATGTTTAATACAGGGATTAGGCAAACACAGAAAACATTGTAACAAAAAAATCTACAGTTCATCTTCTATTACAGTGTGTTGTTTACAATAGCAATGTAAATTCAACTTATCTAAAGCAATGTACATCAAGTGCCTTGGCTGGTTATGATCATGTAACTTTCTGACTGAGGGCTGTCAACTAGGCATTGAACGTACATTGTATTTACCCAGTGGAATCTAAGTTGCTATTATACACAATGGACTCGAAGAGTTTTGTCGATTGTTCCAACATACTGGATGGATAGGATAGGATATTCATGTTTACCCCCGTAAATGGGAAAACCAAGGGGGTTAACACACGGGCAATCGTCTGATCACCTCACGCCCACCATCGGGTTACCGAAGCTAATGCAGTGTGTTGTATATGATAGACATGTTCCCTCAATTTGGTAGAACCCATTAATTCGCTGGGTTCAGGCTATGTCAGTTAAGTGCCTTGCCCAAGGACACAACCAACTAGCTAGCGACCAGTTTTGCACCTGCAACCTTTCGATTAAAAGGCGGCGCACTTAACCGCCAGACTAACCGGCCGGGATGACTGTAGGTTCGTGAGTTCCGGGATGAGAGGAGGTCAATTGAGCAACGTGCGAAGGTGGAGACTTTGGCAAGTGAGGGGGAGATACAGAAGCTGCAAAGGATGTTGCAGATTAAAGATCGGGAGATGAATAAGGTGAATTGGTATATTGGGATGATATATGGCTGAAAAGTAAGTTAGTCTGTGCAGTAAGTGTGTGGATTAAAAATAGCCATAATCTAGGTACTTCTCTTATAACGGCGGTCCATAATAGAAACTTGTGACCCAGCAAATGCTTGCTTATGGCCACAAATTAATTTTGATATAATGCACTTGGTGGACATTGACTTTATTTAGTTGATTAAAACAAATACATGATACATACATATTGTAATAACTCCAGTACACCTACAGTGGGCTTGTGTTATGACGATACCCAGTTAATCCTCTTTCAGATGACGAACGTGATCATCTTATCATAGAATTGCAATTTGAAACAAACAAACCCTTTTTCAGGTAAAAATTCTGGCCAAGAACATTGTTGAACAGCGCACAAGTGTCGAGATATTTTTCCTCGATTCCCTTGAGAAAGTTCGAACAGAAATCGCCCTCAATCGGTATGTGGTTGTAAAACTTAGCAAAAAATGTACCAATGTGGAGTATTTATTGACAGTATGGCCAGATCTGCACATTTTAGTTTTAGGTTTGGTCATTTTTTTCACAGTTAAAAATAGTAGCAAATAATCATAAAACAGGTCGGGAAAATCATTAAAACGAACGGTCGTTAAAACACGTCATCAAAAAAGGATATGATATATTTAGTGGACGCAATCGCCAAACTCAAGCGTTATTGCAATGTTTTCCAAACAAAAGTATTCAAACGAAATATTTGCTCACGCGCCAGCTTATTAAATATGAGAAGCAAAACCCTGCAAGCATGTGTGTGTTTTAGATCTAGCAAGTCTCTGAAATTTTATGGAAATTAACGAAATAGATTTTGGTGGTAGCCTATCAGTGTGAATGGTGGAGAAATGCGTGTGTTTCACTCGGCAAGTATAAAATGTCCTTTATCTCAATGCAGTGAAATAAAATCGTTTAAAATTTGTATTATAACAATGCACCCGTATAAACATAACAATTAATAACCTGGTGGCCTAATTAGATGTAAATACAATAGTACAGTAGAAGTTTCTTTAAATGACGTAATAATATCATCTTATGTTTAAGAAAAAATGTCCAAATCGCAGCTCCCAATACGTGCAGGCGGCCCAGTCAGCATACCAACGCAAAATGCTGGCAGCACACTCGGGGCAAGCAGACTTCCCGAAGATTCGAACGTTCAAGAAGAACGATCACAGCACCAACAGCGTCTTCGCCGATCTCAGTGAAGCAGAAAACTGGTATTTCATTTGTGTTCAACCCTTTATTCATAAAGTAATTGACAAAGCATAACATAAATACCCCTGCATGAATCCCAAATGTTCTCTTGCTCTAAAGACGTTTACCAAAATATTTCGGCCCAGTTATTTATAATGTGTAGTTTTAACTGATAAACACATATAATTATTGAAAAAGTGATTGTTGTAATAGCTCTTGCTATTTTCCTTAACTCACTACAATAGCACTGGTAGTCTGAGGACGTGCGTTATTTTAACCGGTTAGCTCGGTGGGTTAGTGCGTATTTTTTTAGCCAAAGAATTGCGAATTCGAAACTGTTAAATTGCTAGTTAGTGGTGTATTGGGCAAGCCACTTTACGGACATTGCCAAAACCCAGTGGTTTATTGGGTTATACCAAAATTGACAGAACGTCGCAATAATACCGACACTGCAATAGCTCCGGAAACCCGAAGATCGGTGCTGACGATTGCCAGTGTGATCACGTCCATTACGTTTTCCTATTCACAAGGATAAACATGATTATCCTATTATACTAAAATAAAACAAACATATAAAAGAGTTGTCTTGCGGCCGTTGATTACAATGCATTTTCTCTTACATTGCGTTTATAGTTTTATTTTTCTATCTGTTTCATATATGCAAATAAAATATAAATAATAATTTTATAAAACTTAAAAATACGACAACGTTTATTATTAACGTAATTTTATTAACGTAGACAGATCGATATGTGGCCGCCAAAGATTAATTGATAAAAATATACTTGAAAAGATATGTCAATTTAAAGTTAGTATGTGCTGTTTGTGGAACATTTTAAACTTTCTTAATCTTCAAACAAACTTTAAGGTCCAGCCTCGGCGACCAAGTTGACATCCGAGATCTGACTTGGGAACAAAAGGAGAAAGTCCTGCGTCTTCTTTTTGCTCGGATGAACGGCTTAAAGACCAAGACTAACGTCCAGAGAACGCAACAGTCAGCGCCACCGTTAAGCATTGCGGATAAGCCGAACAGGTAAGCATGTATACACCGACAGCATACAACGTATGCACACACAGACAATGGATTTCAATGGATTCATTCAACAAAGTACTGCCCTCTATTGCTCTATTTCTTGATTTTTTTTTAATTTGTATATTATTTCTGAACATTTTTTATCATTAATACCAATTTTATATGAATTCCAGATTGAAACCCATCGAACACGCCCCGAACCCCACCCCCACCGCTGACGTCACCAACCGCGCGGACACAACTTTTATAACCCAGCAGGAACAGCCGTCTTCCGTCGCCCTGCCTGCAATCTCCGTCAAACAACTTACAACTTGAACCCAATACACACATCGTATCTCTTTCTTTCCATTGAAGTTTCTCATGTGCCTATTTTTGCGGATGCAACTTGCGTTTATTTCAACCAGATTTAATAAATTTTCTATTTGTGTTTTTCTAGCGAAAGCGCTTTTTCGATATTAGTTGTTTTAATACAGATTCCTATCTAAACTAATGCGTTTTGTTGGTTAAAGCGACAAAGTGGAACGCTAGCACACGCATTGACTTACATGAGAAAATGATTGACATTTCCAGTTGCAATTTTAATTTTGGTTTCTAATTACGTCCCATAATGCAATAACGAAACAGCTTGGCGATAGATAAGGCAGCAGAAGCTGCTCATATATATTGTGACACCTTCGAAACGACGCAGAGGTGAAGTACTCATTAAATGACACAAGAACTCGGTTATCGATCTCAAACCCAAAGAAATAACCAGCACTTAGAACCCATGGGACGTGCTCCGCTTTCTCTTCACTACCAGCTAGTAATTATGCAGTGATTTCCATTTGATTTGGAAAAGACTAAACTTGTTAACGGATCAGAGTTTGAACTTATCTGTGTTTTTAGCGGCTGTAATGGAAGTATTAACTAGTGCACAGCCAGTAAAAGGGGTGTATGCGTCAAATAGAGACCCTACTAGGGACATTTCGATGTACATCGTAAAGTCTCCTCGAGAGTAAACATTATTTAATTCGTGCTGATGTATTTCGGCTAGATAACAGTAATATACGTTCTGACTATAAATTAAAGAATTATGTTTATAAAATTAAGTTTATCTTTCTTATAATTCTGTTTTGCTACTGGATAAGGCCACGAAGAATTATTTCTCTACTTCGAGTATAGAGCCGTAACCCACTTCAATTTATGAAAATCATCGTGGACACTATATACCCACTAAAAGCTTTAACGGATGAAATGTTAGAAATTGGAAATGCACGAGTAAGTTTAGACGGGGATATAGACCATATTTGTTGTCCATAGATTTTTGTAGCCCATGTAAGTTAGGAAAATATTTTTTAATTTTGAAACGACAGGAACGACTCGCGTGAGGTTAAAGGCATGTCTCTGCGGTTAACTTACAGGCAGCACGTTTGCCCGCAGTTTCGTATTTTGTATTGATACAAGATAAGTGCAAAATGCAATAGATTGAAACTTGGATGTGGTCGCGGTATATGATACTTGACTAGTTTTCTGATGGTAACCTACCCGACTACGGCCAAGTTGGATTGAAGAAACAGATTCGCATTTTCCAACATTGTATTCAGTACTTTATCTTTTTGATATTTCAGAAATACACAATCAGCGTCGGTGCCACAGCAGCATTTCTACTTCTCACAATATCCTTGTTCTCCGACCATTGGTTGAACCAGCGAGCAGCATGGTCGGTGAGTGTGCACGCAGCGGGACTGATGTTCAGGAGCACACCAGTCAATGAGTCGGTGGTGATAAAGAAAGAGATGTATTCGTACTCCGGCCTGTGGAGGATCTGTTGCGGGGAAGGTAGGAAATTACGTTGGCATTGGAAAGATGTTGCAATGTCGGCCAAATGTAGATATTGGAACAGGGTTAAACCTGACGCATACCCATGACCCAACAAAACAAGACTGTAACATTAATCTGAAAACAAAATTTGACATGTTGTGGTAGTTGTTTAGCCAATTCCACAACATATTTTTTTTATTAATAAAACAGGCCTATCATCAAATAAAATTTATAAAGTTAAAACATTAAAACAAGTTTTTTTACTGGGGTTTATAGTTTATTGAGCCCAGTTTTGCGTCAAAACCTCCAGCGCGACCAAAACATATACATTTGCCATCCTAGTTAACAAAAACCCGTAGATATATTTTTATGGACTTTAATGCCTCTTAACATACTTTGTATCATATATTTTCAGCAATATGTGCCGGACGATGTAAAATATTGGACGCTTTGACCGCAGAAGTCGAATCGAGAACGCTTTCTTCCCTTTACGTAATCAGTAAGCTGTTTTTTCTTGTTTTCAAAGAATGCAGTTTGCAGTGTTTCCAGTTTCATATTATTTTGTATTTGTTTATTGTTTTATAGCAAAAACTAAAAACCATTTTGATTAGTTTATTTTGTATTGATTTAAAACAACATTAAGGATAAGTCCTGACAAGTATTTAATGAAAAGAAAGAAACAACGCTGGATAAAGCACGTCGATTATAAATATGAAATTGATAAACAAATATGCTCAATATTTTACCGGAGTAAAATTGATTATCGGTTCCAAGTTTTAGATATATATTGTTACTTATACAATACGTGAAAGTGTCAGATCAACGTTCAAACTAAGAAACCAGTACGTTTGGAATAATGTACCGGTAAATACTTTCTGATGAAATTCATGTCCTGATGAAAAAACGCAGAAGAGTTATTACACGGGCAATTAGTCGGATTACCTCGCGCCCACCATCTGGTTATCGGAACTGTTGCAGTGTGTTTATGCATAACACTTTTCTTCAATTTTAGTACAACCCTTTAATCTAGTGTATTCAGACAATGTCTGATAATCGACAAGCCCTGGAATGGTTTCCATACCACAACTTTTTAACTATAAGCAGAACTCCGACGTCCTTCCCGTTTATTGGGATTGGGAATTTTACGGTAAAAATAATTCGAAATATGTAACAGAACAGGAAACCAAGAACCAACTTTTATGTTGGTTAATAATAATAAGTGGAGCCACTAGTGTCCAACTAATCACGTTTAAACAAAATATGGTATAGCCTTTAGGAAAAGTTTTCGGCTTCGGTATAACTCATAGACCGAATAAGGCCGTTTACCGTGAGTGCGGATTTATCAACCTCGTGCTCACTGCTGCGGAGTCAGTGCAGTGCGTTGTACTGATTAAGGTGTTAACTTATCAATCTATTGGAATCAACCAGAACTTGTTTTTATTTCCAACGATTTGGCTGCAGGTGTACCAACGCTTTTACCGACTAAGCAATACGGCGGAATCAATATGTATTTTATATGTATCAAAAGAAATTAAAAAAAAATTAATGCAAGTTATAGAGATATTTTCGACAATTTACACATTACAGTTGGATCACTTTTCTCTTTTTCCAGATATGCTGCGAAGATCTAACATTTTCCCGATTGTTAGCGTGTTTCTAGCCTTCTTTGCAACCGTGTTACTCGGCTTTAGCTACATAAGGTCATCAAAAAAGCTGACTTTTCCCATAATCGGAGGCGTCTTTTTTGTTCTTTCAGGTAAGAAAGTGCACTGGGTACAATTGCACGGAAATGACTGTTTTACACAGCCGACGTATTGGTATAGAATGTTGATTAACAGATCGTGTCCATAAATAATCAAAATACCGTAAAACCAATATGCCTAATAGATCGCCACTTTTCATCAATGTCAAAGTAATTGTATTACGTGTGATGTTTTTATTGCTCTATATATGCTAAATGTTAACCGTGTTAGATATTTTTTTATTTACTAATTAAATTTATCCTTCTTAAAATTCTTACCAGCTAGTCGAAAAATAGAGCTCCACCCTCTATATGAACACTATCTCTTAAAGACATAAAACAGCAATAAACGATCCAAATTATATATATATATATATATATTCGTTTAAATGAATCTAGTACCTTTTTTTGGTTTATACTTAAAGATACCCATGTGGGCTATATCTGAACTTACAACGAACCCTTTATGCTGTGCTACTACTAATACACAATCAGCCTATACCATAAATTTCACCTACATGACTATTTGTGTTGTTGGACAGAAAAAAACACCATCTTGCGTATATTTTCCCATATTTATAGGCGTATATTGTTTGTTTAATAGATTAATAAAACGTCGGCAGTAGCAGGAAAACGTGTTGCGTAATGATTGCTTGTAAACACCTCCCATGTGGTAGCAATGATATTACTTCTTAATACATTTCGGAGATCGTATTTAGAAACAAACCATCACTCAAAATTGATTTCTATTCTAGAGCCCTTCGGGGAGGGTCTAAAGGGTAAAGACAGTATAATATCGTATGCGTTATATTGTGATATCGATTTTACGAGATTGGTTGGGGAAAAGGGGACTTCAGAAATAGTCGACATGTAATCTTGAAAGAAATATGAAAATGAATCCAAAATTTAAGTGACGGACGACTTAATTGCACTTTTCGTTAATTAAACAAATATGAAAATTTAATAAAAATATTTAAACCAAACGTCAAACTTGTCAACTGAATTGACACAAAAACAAATTTGGTTTTATTGTTATATAACAGCCAAAGTAGGATCAATAATCAACCGAATGTTTGTTAACAACACGGCGAGAAACGAGAGTAATAAGATACGGGATAACTCAGACAAGTGATCGATGACAATTTTACACACTCTAGTCGATGTTGTAATATTTAAAACGTTTTTTTTACTGAGCCAAGTTTCGAACCCATGATGGTCTTGTTACTAGAACCGTTTTTTGTGTATAAGATTCGGTATATATATCGGCCGCGTTCACCATTTAGCCACACGACCGTACGTAATATTTGGAAAGTTCTGTCCTGTCTTCCCGATCTATAATCTTGCCCTTGTTTGTCGTTATTAGCCGCCAGTTAAAAGATTACGCGTTGAATACTGCCGCTTACCATAGTTGGTTGTATTCTTCGTCACGAGACTGATGGGTTGAACGACTAAATCCAGGATAGAAAATCTGTACTACGTTCACCATCTCGATAAACATTAGTATCTTATCGGTGTCAAAGAAAAAAAGTTTTGTGTTTTGCAGGTCTAAGCAATGTTCTTGGCATCATCATATACATATCAAGCAGCGACAAACTCAGCAAAAATAAAACGCCCGACACTTTTTATGGTTGGTCGTTCTACTTCTCCGGAATTGGCTTTTTACTGGCAGAGATCCTTGGGGTGATGGTTATCCAAGATATCGTGAAAATAGTGGGTTCATAATTATAAGTCTGTTTATACGAGTATGGCTATCAGAGATCGGTATCTTTAAATATATCAATTTGTCATTTATACTTGGGCTTATGATTGATTTTCACAAGTTGCAATCGAAGCTATTACTGGCGTGTTTTATACAGCGTTTTATTATTTATCATCCTTCCAGTCGATAAACCCGGGGATAAACATGAATATCTTAATCATCCTATATCGTTATTTTAAAGACGTGTTTTAACGACTGTCCGTTTTGCCGTTTTTTCTGTTCCTTTGCCGTGGTTTGCTTAATTTTCTGTTATTTAATAATAGGGCAAAATGAAAAATCTCAACTTAAACTAATCAAATACCGCAAACATACAGGATACTCCTTCTTGTTTCAGATCTCCAGTGTAAACGAAGAGAGGGAGAGTGATGACGACGAGTCGATGGATGGAACGAAGGATCGAAGAAGATCTAGTGGAGGCAACAGAATAAACTGTAATATTCCACCAAGTGCTAGTTTGAGGCGAAGGTATGCATTTATGTATATTATGCTGATATGATTGCAAATTGAATAAGATGGACACAACCGACTTGCCCAAGGAAACAACCGACTACCTAGCGGCCAATTTCGAATCTGCAACCCTTAGGCTGAAAGGCAACGGACTAACCCGCCAAGATAATCAATCGTAGAAATGCGGATATGATTTAAATGATTTGACAGAATCTTTTCCTGCAGTACGATACTGCTTTTTTATGTTTTGGCTATTTGGACACTATTCATTCGCAGGATTTTGATCCGAATTAAATTTGTTTCCGCAGTTTTCGAAGAGCCTCCGTCAAACGAATGGGTGACAACAATTTTGTTATCGACAGCAAACTGGTCCACCAGTTGCAGCGTCTACACAAAAAAATAATAAAAGAATGTTCAGATGACAGCGATCATAGCCAGCAGTCGTCCCCAGAAAAAATGAATACTGCCGCCGCCAGGTAAGTTGGTTGCACGTCAGTGTAATCAGTGGATTTCCATATAAAATTTTTGAAGTTGTTTGAACTTGGTTGTTTGAACTTGGCTTGGTGAATTAAACAAACACCAAAGCAACGACTCCAACATATGCAGCACATTGCAATAACTCAATCAATCCCACTATGTCTCGAGGTATTTTGTATTATAACACCGCTAACCCTACAAGGGATAAACCATAGTATATAAACCTTTCCTTTATATCCTGTTTTAACACCTAAACTTTTCATTTCCTGTAATAGTAATATTTCTCATTGCTATGTCCCGTTTCTAGATTACCAATTTCTCTTAATATTGTAGGCCATGTAGATACGAAGAAACCCCGGGACTTCCATATTCCGACAGCGGCTATCACGACATGTCGCCTAACGACGCCCACTTGGAATGCGCAAAAGTTGGCCATCCATATCTAAGTGAACAAAATCATGCGACTATTATTAGGTCGGGAAGTTTAGATGACCTGATTTCAACGACAACGAAAAACAGCAACTTGCCGTCAAGAATTGCAAGATCTAGAGAACGATATTCTGACCATCTTATAAACTATAAATCAAAAAAGACGTTAACCAAAACGGGCAATAATTGGTCATTGGAAAACGACGCATCCGCTTCAAAAGATGAGATTTATTCGGTCGGGAGTGTGTTGCACAGTCTTCCACCGCCGGACGGTTTCACTACAGATAATGCGGAGCCTGAACACAATAGTTATCGAACGTGCAACGGGAAATACGAATATGATAATCAAATCCAAGGATATGACGGCCAGGTCAATAGATCAAGCACGAGTATGTACGACCAGAAAGTTAATCTGAAGAAAATTGACAGAAGGGATTTGCAACCAAGGACTAGAATGGAGGATGGTAGGTTGTCTACAGGTAAAATACTGGAGATAATACTTCCGTAAACAAAGAAGAACTCGGACCCTTGTATATAGCCCCATGTTCTAGTCTTCATGCTTATAGACAGTCGATTTTTCTTAATGTCCCTAATGCTCCTTAAAGTTTATGGTATTTACCCTTTTGCTTTCTTGTTAATGTTTCGGACTATCAGCCGAATGGTGATGGGATCGAAATCAGCTTTTAGCTGATGGGCTGTGTCCTCGGTTAATCACTTAACGGATGTCGCCTGAACCCACTTGATTAAAAGTTTGAACAAAAAAAAACAACGTTTGCTCTATCGTATTGAAAACACTTCAACAGCATATAGCTAGCTCGGCCGTGAGCGCGAATAATCTAACGATAACAGAGATAATTTCTCAGAGTTAATCAGACAATAACCGTGAATAAATATTGTAAAAAGGGATTTGCCCCTCCGCCAGAATAAAAATGACAGATCCAATATTACTACATTGTTCGCAGGTCCAAGGTCAGTTCATTCTCGTTTCCTGCATCAGCTTGACAAGTCAGGAAAGACTTCACGATCCGTGGATTTCCCTGTGTCCTCTTCTCCCGCCCCTTCCAAATCCTCATCTGGGGCGTATTCGAAAGCAAATGGATACCTTAAAAAAATTAAAGAAACGATTTCAACCCCCATTAAGTCACAACAATCGAAAAGTTCAGTTAATTTAGACCACTCTTCTGGTTCCAGTGAATTCAAGATCAGAGCTGGTAAAGCAAAGAAGAAATGGCCTCGCGCAAAAAACTCGGTCCTTTGCCAGTCCATAGATCTTCCGCAAGTTGGTTCGATAGATGAAGGCCACTTCTCTGATTTAGCTGATTACGCGAATCATTTAAGCCCTGCAACGAAAACTCTAACTTTACCAACGGGCAGGAGTAATCCTTGTTTAGGAAGTACAGATCAGATATATTACGAGTCACGGCCTTTGAGCTATGGGCAACCTTCGATGCTCCCGTACCCGACACAAGACTACCAATGTCAGGATGTAAGGTATCTAGCTCAAGATGGAGTCACAAACACGAGCAGCAGACTACATCACAGTCATCGACATCTCAATTCCACGACACCGAATCCACTTGCAAGGTGCTCTTCTTCACTAAGCGTGTGCGAGCAGCCGCCACCTTACCACAATGTCCGACGTACTCCGCGATACACAGACATTCCACTGCGGGAATTCAAGCAAAGGCCCAACGAAGATCCGCTTGCGAATGGAGGAATTACTGCTCTTTGAGTCGCCTGGACATAGGACTTTCAAGAGAACTAACTATATAACGAAGGTGTAACTTAAAAAGTGCACTGATTTTGTTTTTGATGTATTTTAACTTTGTCGGGCTTGATCATTAGAATAATTGGATCTTTACAGTTTGTATAGACTAATAAATGCACCACGTGAGTGACCATCAGGCAAAGCATCCTACTATTCGTTAAAATTAACAATATAAATTTTTGGAACGCCAAGGTAACCTGGAACACGGAATTGGGTAGAGTGTATTGAAGTATATTGGTATTTCTTGTATGCGTTTTAATAAATAGAGCGAAAACAGGTACAGAGATGCCAGTGGGCCTACATGATAAACTAAAAGGATTATGCAAACTGGCTGAGTTTACAAAAAAATATTTTTAGACAGCAGAGATTTATTTGTTGGCCACTGTATGTGTTTGATGTATTATCTTAAATGAATTATATATAGTAGTTATGGGTCCCATTTGAAAAATTGGGACACATAGTGTTTTTGTCCGTTTTTTTTTCTTCTTTTTTTTCGTTTTTTTCGTCAAACACTTGACTAGCATGGCATGTCGCCCCGACATCTACCAGAAGGAATAAAATGATATCGCAATGAGATTTCGTCATTTGTTAGACAACATGGTCTAGATGAGCAGAAATCAAAAATTTGGGAGATAAAACCAGGGGAATTCCCCTGTGATGTTAAAAACCAAAACGGTATTTTTTTCTAAAAAAATAGCTTTTTTGGGCATAGCGCTTGAACTAAAGCTCTAATTTAAATCAGATTTGGTAAAATGTAAGTGAGTTAGTAACTTATTTAACACTTGGAAGAAATAAAAAAATTACCTAGAGAAATACCCTAAACAATAAGATTTTGTTCTCAAATCATGATTGTCACAAGCACGCCATGTCGCCCCGACATCTACCAGAAGGAAATATGGAGTCGCAATCAAACTTTGGTATTTGTTAGACAACATGGTCTAGATATATAGAAACAAAAATTTCGGGTGATAAATCTAGGGGAATTCCCCTGGGACGTTACAAACCAAAACGGTATTTTTTTAAAAAAAAGACTTTTTGGGCATAGCGCTTGAACAGCTGTTACAATTTGAATCAGATTTTAAGGATAGGATATAGGATAGGATATTCATGTTTATCCCCGTGAATGGGAAAACCCCAGGGGTTATCACACGGGCAATCGTCAGATCACCTCGCGCCCATCGTCGGGTTACCGGAGCTATTGCAGTGTGTTGTATGTGATAGACACGTTCCTTCAATTTGGTAGAACCCATTAATCCGCTGGGTTCAGGCAATGTCCGTAAAGTGCCTTGCCCAAGGACACAACCGACTAGCTAGCGACCAGTTTCGCACCTGCAACCTTTCGATTGAAAGGCGACGCACTTAACCGCTAGACCATCGGGCCAAACCGTCTGGGATGTAAGTGCATTAGGCACTGATTTAACACTTAAAAAAAATTAATAAATTACCTGGGGAAATACCCTAAAAATAAGATTTTGTTCTTAAATAATGATTGTGACAGACATGCCATGTCGCCCCGATATCTACCAGAAGGAACAATGGAATCGCAATCAAACTTTGGTATTTGTTAGACAACATGGAATAGATATGCAGAAACCAAAATTTTGGGTGATAAATTCAGGAGAATTTTCCTGGGACGTTAAAAACCAAAACGGTATTTTTTTTCTACAAAATTAGCTTTTTGGGAGCATTGCGCTTAAAAGGCTGCTCCAATTTGAATCAGATTTTCTGGAATGTAAGTGCATTGGTCACTGATATAACACTTTGAAAAAATGAAAAAAATACGTAGGGAAATAACTTAAAAATAAGATTTTGTTTTTCAAATAATGATTGTGACAATCATGCCATGTCGCCCCGACATCTACCATAATGAATCTAGGGGAATTTCCAAGGGACGTTAAAATCCAAAAGGTTTTTTTTCAATAAATTAGCTTTTTGGGGCATATAGCGCTTAGAACGGCTGCTCTAACTTTAATCAGATTTGGGGAAATGTTAGACCATTAGACACTTTGTGCCAATTATAAGAAAGAAAACATTTACTTAGGGTAATTACGTTAAAAACGAAGATATGTTCCTGAATTATGATTGTAACATGCATGCCATATTGCACTGACATCTCCAACAAGGAGTCGATAATTCAGATTAAAACTTTAAGAATTGTTACAAAACATGGCCCACATATGTAAAAACAGAAAATTATGCCTATTCCCGTTGTGGTGAGATTCGATGTTGAGGGGAAATTCTTGTTCGCCTTTCACAGCACCACGTAAAATCAATTTGAACCTGCAAAAAACTAATAGACCGTGGTTGGGCAATCAAACGCCAGGCTACACAATTATGAATAACAATGCTGCAATATCTGTAAGTGCGTGATTTTATTGCCGTATAAACACTGAAGTAGCTGTGCCATCTCATAATAACAGCAGCAACGCCACGACATAAACCACAAGACCCATTTAATGCTATACTTTTGCCAACCAGTTACTCAAACCGAAGCGTACCCCACATATGGGTGATACTCAAAAGGCGAAATACAAATAATCGGTCTAAATAATATATTCTCGCTGTGGGACAGATAAAGAGAGAAATACCAATATATAAATAAGGGAATCAGGAATAATCAACACACGGCATGTTATAAGTCAGTGACACGGGTCGGAAAACGTTTATGAACTACCGGACGCTGGCAATATTCATGACTAAACGTAGGCTGCAAATCGCGGTAGATTCTAGGCTACGTACAGACAGTGTGACTCGACGCGGAATAGGTGGGGCTATCGTTACTCGCTCTGGAATTCGAGGAGCGCTCGTAACGCGTCGAGGTATGGGTGGTGCCATAGGCGATACGTTGTGATAAGTGCGATCTACGATATTCTTATCTTTAATAAGTTGCACCGAAACATTACAAACGGGAAGGACAGCCGTATAGCTAATGTATCAACCTTGGCGCTACGATTAACAGTTGGAAGCGAATCACTTAGCTTAGACGGTAAGTCTCACCCTCTTTTTCATACCGAGAGGAATTGTCGGGTCTATCATTTAAAAGAGAATACTTCGTAAACACATGAAGCCACGATGGGAAGCTTGGAGCGACAATAAGCATTATAGTTACGCGCAGATACGCCATTTACACAAACTAATTTTGTGCGTACCCTGAAAATGTACGTCAGAGAAGTTATTATGCCTGGGATAGCGGACGAGGCGACAATTACGCATGTCTGCTTTAAAACCAAAAAAACGTAAGAAATGCATACCGAGAACGGGATGCCGTACATTACCAATACGAAATCTTCAACGAAATACACCGACGTCCTTAAATGATATAGAGACGTGTTTTTGACCAGACACTATAATATTAGTGTCGTTCAGCAATAGGGGGCAACACGCGGAATTAAATAAACAGATTTCATTATCTATTGGAGGCACAGTTGAAAATTCCTCACTTTCGTCAACTAAATAGTGTATTCCACTCTTTTTATCAATTACAAAGAAAGACTTGGATCGAGCGGATTTAAATGTTCGTTTAGAACCCAATCTAGAAACGCGTTCACGCCTACGAATATATGTCTTTCGAACATAGAGACCACCATTTACGCCAAATTTGCAACAAAAACACAATTTAAACGACGCGTCAACATAACCACTATACACAACAGACAAGGGTAGGACTTAGGCGCGCCTGTTTGAATGCTTGGCAGGTTGCTATATAAGCGAAACTTAGGGTCATGAGGCAAAATATCGTGAGCGCTACTAACCATTTTCTGAGACGGTGTTCGTGCAGTTGTGGATGGTGTCGGTTTGTTCTTTCTGTTTGCAAACCTGTAAAATAAGACACCGATATTATGCATCATTGTAGTATCCAAGTCAATAGACCAACCTAGGACTACGAATTTTTGCAAGTAAAATAAATTTAACCAGGTGGCTCTGGATTGCAGTTAGCAAGCACACACAATTAACTAGCAATTAGTATTTAACATAGTCAGAAACAATAACTAAAAACTAAAAAAATATTATAAAATGATTTACAAACAAATAAAATACACTCCCGATCGTAAAAGAAATTTTCTTTCTTCGTTCATCGGAATTTCCACGGCGAAACTTAACTTGAGTCGTAGCAAACAACTTCTTCTTGTCATAAATACAGATTCCTGTCGAGGTGTTGGCTTAATCGGGTGAATTGGACAGTTTTTAATCTTAAACAATAGACGTCAACGTCACTGACTTGAATTAATGATAACTAAAAAACTTCATGCGGTTTCTTCTGTAAACAGTTCTTCTAACTTCAAGTTTCTCTCTCTATAAGCGGATTTTTAGTTCTTTTACAACACACTTTTCTTCTGGAAGGTTGCGTGTTCGGTATCACGTCGGGTGCAACAATTTAGCACCCCTTCTTTTCTTTTATAGCTTCTTATCGGGGCAAGTGCATTTGGCCGCCAAACCAAAAGGTCACTTCAGGCTGTCCTCTCCAGTTTGTAAAGTCGGTGCTTGTCTGATTTCTGACTCCGATAACTTACAGTCCCGGGGCTACCGTGGACCTGCCCATACTAATATAATGTATCATGCCCTACATTCCTGGCCCCAGTGCTACCATGGACCCACCCATGATAATGTAATGCATCATTACCTACATTCCTGGTTCCAGTGCTACTATGGACCAACCCATACTAATGTAATGTATCATGGCCTACATTAGGATAGGATAGGATAGGATATTCATGTTTATCCCCGTGAATGGGAAAACCCCAGGGGTTATCACACGGGCAATCGTCAGATCACCTCGCGCCCATCGTCGGGTTACCGGAGCTATTGCAGTGTGTTGTATGTGATAGACACGTTCCTTCAATTTGGTAGAACCCATTAATCCGCTGGGTTCAGGCAATGTCCGTAAAGTGCCTTGCCCAAGGACACAACCGACTAGCTAGCGACCAGTTTCGCACCTGCAACCTTTCGATTGAAATGTATCATTACCTACATTCCTGGCCCCAGTGCCACCATGGACCCACCCATACTAATGTAATCTATACTGGCCTACATTCCTGGTCCCAGTGCTACCATGGACCCACCCATAATAATGTAACGTATCATTACCTACATTCCTGGTCCCAGTGCTACCATGGTACAACCCATACTAATGTAATGTATCATGGCCTACATTCCTGGTCCTAGTGCTACCATGGACACACCCCTACTAATGTAATGTATCGTGGCCTACATTCCTGGTCCCAGTGCTACCATGGACCCACCCATAATAATGTAATGTATCATTACCTACATTCCTGGTCCCAGTGATACCATGGACCAACCCATACTAATATAATGTATCATGGCCTACATTCCTGGTCCCAGTGCTACCATGGACCCACCCATACTAATGCATTGTAACCCTGACCATGCACAGAACTCCACGGAATTTCAGTCGAAGAATTGGAGTTTGATCTCCGAAGAATGGAGAAGGAATTATATTTGAGCAGCCGATTTGGTTTGTTCCTCGCACAGGAGGTGGATAAGCTGGTCTCACAACGACGGGGAAGGGTGTCCGATCATACAAGGATTCTGCTTGAACTACAGGTTGCTTTGTTATTACGACATTTTGCCGTGGATCTATAAGCAGTACTAAATAATGGCAAAATCCGGAGGTTTATTCCAATTTTGGCGACACCGCGCTAAAGTGCGTTGGACAAGAGCCAATTGCGCAATATTAGTCTGTAAGCTAAGGCACATGGCAAAAACACTTAACGGACATTGTTTAATTTGTAATCTCTGCATTTCTATTATATGAAAATACAACACATAGCAATAGCTCCAAAAAACTACAAATCCTGAATCCAACGTCTATGTTAGAATAGTAGCTGAAGCATCTGTCTAGTTTGGACTGGATAATAATTCCAAAATAATAGAGGACTTCAGTTTAAAACAGGGGTGGGCAACTTCTCTGGTCGGCGGGCCAGGTGTGGGAAAATGAAGTTCTTGGAGGGCCGGATTATTAGATGAAATAATATTCACTAACTTACCCACATATCTTATCTATTCACTAAATTATTGCCATGGTTTCTAAGTTTTGTCAAATAATGACGACTAATGCTGTACTCTTTTAATACCGCAACACTCAGACAATACAGAAGGCATACTGCTTTGTTGCCGACATTTGTAAAAAATACTTCGGTATCCAATCTTTGTTAAATGCTAGACACTCTCTTTCAAATATACGTTTCTTAGGATATTCTTAGGATATTGGTTAATATTCCTTAATAATTTATAAAATACATTTATATTTAGAATTTAAATATAACTGATAACAGGTAAAGAAAAACTAACCCTAGCAGTCACGTTGTTACACGCCGTACCCAGTTGTGGGTGATGTTTACAACGCTCTCTGCTTTGATCTTATAATGTTTCTTTAAAAAGTGTGCTAACACAATTGTTTGTTCACAAAGGAAATTGTTATTTCACCAGCTCGCATTAACAGTACGGTAACATTATAGCGATAGGCAACTTTTAGGAATGATGCGTCGGGTCCACATTACAGAGTGTGCATGGATACAGACAGCGGGCCGGACCTGGCCATATTACAGGTTATTGTTAGATACAGTCTGGGGGCCGGTCGAAATCCCTTCACGGGCCGGACCCGGCCCGCGGGCCGTATGTTGCCCACCCCTGGTTTAAAAGAACAAAATACAATAATACCGATTGAAGAAATACATGCGATTGCCAGACACGCGCTTCATATTTATCTAATTAAATTTTCCGAATTGTCAACTTAGCAAATCGGGGTGCTAGGATCAAAGCGACGTAGTCTCTCGGAGATTTTACAGCTGGCTGCTAGCGTAATTGAATTTTAAGTTTTAAGTTTTGTGTTAGAACGTTGTAACTTGATAAAAATTTTATAAAACTGCAGCTGTGCGCTTGGAAACTTTATTTCCTTTCCTTTTTGACAGTTTTTTTTTAATCCGGAGTTTTTTAAATTAGTACCCATAGCAGCAAATGATTTGAACCACCATGGCATTCCTTTTGCCGTGGACTTTGGTTAACTTGCCGGGTCCACGTTAAACGGAAAAAAATCGAGGACTGTTAGTTTATGTAACATTAGAATAGTGATTCTTTATAACACAATATAATAAAAGCAAGTTTTGTTTTGTTTTCACCAACAATTCAAATACTAAAACGATCTGTATTATTAAGCCCCATCAGCAAATTATAAAGCGAATGTTGTTTGTTAAGATAAAATAAATTGGTAAAGAAAGCTAAAATATGGTTCCGAAAATGATAAAAAAATACGAAATTGCAGCCAGGTATTAGCGCATTTTTTAAGTCTATTTCCAGCGTATAGTTAGTTCTAACTCGAGCGAAAGTTTTACTTTGTTCAACGCAGTTGAATATCCATTGGAGTTGGATACGCCATGTTCTTCCACTGCACGTGCGCAAAGTTGGTAGAGAAGACTCTACATTGCCCACCTTTTTCCCGGTCTTATCTATTTGTTCAGGATGTATTTAACCCTGCCTTGCACAACATGTGAATCCGAAAGAATGTGTAGCGTTCTGCGACGCGTGCAATGATATTTACGTTCGACTTATTTGCGCTTGTCTTGTAAGTTACGACCAGATAAGGGATATTGTTATAATTCGTTTCTTTCATTTAATGACGTTGGTTAAACACGCTCTTTGCGCAACGCCCGTCGGTGCAGTCTAATGGTTCGTCTTCAATATGACGTCATACATAAGAGTATTTTACGTTCACACTCTAGATTTTAGAAAGTTCGGCGCTTCTAACCACAGATTTGCCATGATAACTTGAAACGCTTCGCAGGCAATGTTTGCAAAAATAAAAGCTTTCTTATGTGTCGTAACTCGTAATACAATCGACACTTTAACCCTTCCTGTGCACGCATGTCTACAGTCAACTCGTGCGAAATATCGCTCGTTGATGACCAACTACTCACATAAGCTACGAGACGTCTCGCAGAGATTAGGATCCTGTATCAATCGTGCACGACCCTATTTTAAGGCTGTCAGGAATTCTAAAAAGGTAAGTTTCCGTTGATTTTTCTTCGTTCTTGTTTCTTTGTCTTGGTTGGTTGAATGGGCACTGTGTCGGTCACAAACGCATCGCTTGCCTACTGTATTGAACATTTCAAATGCACTTATCAACCTTTGCACCTTATCAGTATTATGAGCAGCACCAAACTCCAACTGCAGTATATCTGGCAGCATATCAATATTATTCACAAAATATGGCAGTACAATGTTCTGTGGGTTCTGGCACTAGTGTAGCTTAACCGGTCTTGTATGCAACAAATAATGGGAACCAATTCTCTTAGAGCAATATATACGACCGTTCTGTATTCTCTACTGGCCTTAATGGTTTTTATCATTAACAAAATATTTTTTCCACTTTTACATGGTCTGTAATGTACTTGGATAATTAGATTTAATCATTTTAGTACACAATTATTTTATGTTTTTAAAGTTTTGCATTTTCTTGAAGGTTTTATTGTGAAAAATGGAGTTTTCATTTGGATAATTTTTCATTCTTTAATATCGCTCAAATATGAATTTAAAACCATTATTTCTTAGTAACGAAGGTAGCTAGATTAGAATTATTGAAGTGAATTATTCATCTCCGCATGTTATTCGGTTTGTTCAGTTCCAGTTATAAAATATATATCGGTTAAAATAAGTTTGTTTACTTATCCACAACCTTAATGCATTTAGCAGTTTAGAATAGTCTTGTTTGGTAAGTGGAGCAGCGAAGAATGTTTATACTCGGATCACTTTTGTGGCCACTCTGGTTATCAGAGATATTGCAGTGTGTTGTATAGATGAATTTGTCATTTGTATCCTGGTGAATGGGGGAAGCATGTTGAAGAATTTACACACGGTTAACATCATAAGTAACTCCCACCTATTATCTAGTTACCACAGATATTACAGTGTGTTATGTGTGATTGAGACATTCCTTCAGTTTTAGTTCTATTCATTAATCCACTGTGTTAATGTGACGTCTGCTAAGTGCCTTACCTTAGGACAGAAACGAAGTAGCAGCTGGTTTCGATCCTACAACCTTATGGTTAAACAGCGACACAATAAACCACAAAGCTGATCCGCCAGACTTATTTTAAACCATTGGATTTAAGCAATGTCTACCACATTTCACCCCATGGTCTGGTAGATCTGTATAAAACTAATTGGCCAGATCAATTAAAGAATATACATCATACTTTAATGTTGGAGTTTAAGGTGTATTTCACCACTTTATATTATAAAAGTTCAAGTAAAATAACCAAATTTTACTGAATATTCACACAAACACCAAACTCCAATCTTTAACAAAACTTCAGGTTCTAAATTCACATAAAATTCAATGATTGGTAAACCAAAATGGATGGATGTATGATCTCTATTGCAGCAGTTATAAATCCTCGTGGAAGGAATTATACACTTCATCAATGAATAGTGTCCATACATGAATCAGCAAACTCCACAAATATTGGTTCCTGCATTAAATCATTAATCATTTTTGAATTGTTCGGATTGTGATCCATCTCAGTCAACAATCTTCTTAAATGAGGATTTGACAGGTTCTTTAATTTTTCGGGATCTTTCAAACGCTCTAAAACTTCTTTAGAAATTTGTTCAGTTTCTTCATAAAGTTCAGATTTTGGTGGCGATTACATTGTTTTAGGCCTCTCATCACGTTTAAAATGGCTGCAACTATCTTCAGCTTTGTGCTTTTTATAACAGTTAACAGAGCAATAGAGTTTTTAACATTGTGGGCATTTATACTTTTGGCAGCGTGGTTTAACAGTCATGTTCTTTGTTATGTTCCCTTAAAACCAGTATGTAAGTTCTGAAGTATTAATGTACCAACAACCAGTACAAATGAGAAAACTTAAAATTTTGAAACAAATCCCCCAATGACATTTGTACAGCTCATACTCACACTGTTAGAGCGTCGTTTTTTAACCAGAAGGTTGTAGGATCAAAACCAGTAAATAAACAGCTGTCATTGAGCAGGACATTTAGTGGACATAGCTTGAACCCAGTGGATTTATAGCTTTGTTCATTTAATAACGAGATTAAACACCATCATAGGTATAAATGGAATAGTCTTAGCAAAAACATTGATGTAAGAATAATAATTTTCATCATAATATGAAACGAAATGGCCTCTCCCATTTTCGGACATTTTTCTATCCTATCACCTTTCCCTGTAAGATTTATAAATATAAAACCATAATATACAAAACAGAAACTGTGTATAATTTCATAATATTAGTGAATACTCGTTCGGCCTCGCTTGGCTAAGCCGTTCTCTCAAATTTACCCCACTTACCTTAGCTATGCCGCCGTATATAGTGCTTTAACTGGCTGCAGGCTGCGCGATTACCCAATTAAATACCTGACCTCTTTTTACCCGTTCTCTTACCCTGTGTCCTACCTTGATCCATTTTACTTACCATCATTCATATAAATTACACAGGATTCTGTATGTTTACCTTTGCACATAGATTTACCTGCATTTTTGTCCGGTCCCTCTATTTTGTATAGGTTCGCTAGGTCCGCTAGAGTTAGTTTTAAACATGGGGCTGAAGTTAGGGTTAGTTCTGGGGTTGAGATTAGTAGTTGGGGCAGGGTTTAAATTAGTGTTTAGGGCAGGGCACTGGACCTAGCGCTGAACATAGCGGACCTAGCGGACCTGTATATAATAAAGGGGCCCTTTGTGTCCACTTTTTTAGTACATTTCTTTTATTTTTATTTCTATAAATTGCTGGCAGTTACAGTTTAATGCATTCTGTTCTAGTTTTCTTTTTCTGTCTTCACTTTTATGATTTATGATATAAATTGCTAAGACTTATTATTCTAAAGTCATTTAAATACGAGACCTGTATACCTCAGCATTCAGCTTAGGTCCAGGACCGTGCAGGCCTTAATGAACGCGCTTAAAGTAAGCTGTCACCATGTACATTGGTTCAGTAAGGCTATATGACAAGTGTTATGCTAAGTCTCCATAAAAAAAACGAAAATACAACGTTCATGCAGGCGCTTCTGTTACTAATTCTCCTCTAAACTGGCACATGATTGTATACAATGCATATAGGCACGAAATCTCAACAACGTCAATGACGTAATACGTGAAGTCCCCTAACATAAAATGAAATGCATATTTGCTCATAACTCTTTAACAAAAAAAGATTGGAAGAAGCTGATTTGATTTTTAAAATCAGCGTAACTTTTTCCATTTATTAAGATATTCTTAGAATCAACTTCAGTTCCCCTTTAATAATGTGTCTATTGGACAGTGCCACACCCGATAAAAGCAACGATTTAATTGTTCTGAAACAATTTATTACTGTTCATATGCAGGGAACAACATGTTAAAAGTCAGCCAATAAAACGACTGTATAATCAAGCGGTGACGCTGTCGTTTTACAAGTTTGACTGTTACTATACAAATTGTATGCAAAACATTGCTACACATTCGCAAGTCCAAGTCATTAGCTCGAGTCGACATGACAGGTCCGACTTCTTGGGATTTAAATAAAGGAGTCGCGTATTTTATTGAGTTTGCAGCAACCATGATCGTGTGCTGCCACTGATAAAGTTAAGGTCGGAGTCTCAGGTCAAATTCAACACACAAGATTATTTGGTTTCATCATTATTATTGATTACCTCATTCAATAGAATATACAGTTTAAAACATTGAGTAAATAACAATATCAAACATAATTACGTAATCACTAAATACACAATAGCTGCTCAGTTAAGGGCTGAATGGTGGTCGCTAAATACAATGTAATATGGGAACCAGCGATGGGTTCTGCCTCTTTATGAAGAATCAGTTAAATAAAAATACAGCCACACATGCTGCATATGAATCGGCTGCATTTACCATTCGGCTACATAACAGTTTGAGTAGTTTAACTTCAACAAAAAATGAACAACTGTACAATTGCAACTACAGATGGCCTTCATTAATAGATGATAAATTTGTTTCAATTGAATTATGGATAAAATTAAATAACGATTACAGGTTTATGTACAAAGTGTAAAGCATAGGATGGCTGTATTAGCGCTTTACATTTCTGTAGGGTTTAAAAAATAAAGTCAATACCATAATATCGCAGTTTTATTAACATTTGGAAACAAATTTCAATTGAGATCTAATGGAAAATCGAGATTTAATTGCAAATTGTGGTAAACTAGGTGAGAAAACAAATGTAAATTCATTGAATAATATATTTAAGAGGATGTGGTTATTTATTGGCGAGAAAACAAATGTGTTTGTAAAGTAATATAATAAAATATTTGATAGTTAAAGGTACATCAATATCGATAAAATTAGCTATTCTGACATGTTCAAAAAAACAAATAAAAGATTTAAAATATTTCTTTATGCCAAGATAGCAACTACCGAGATTGTCATAAATGGCCTTATGGTACTTTGTACTTCGGTTGGTTCCTTTTAACACTCCCAAAGCTTTGTGCAACACTTCAATTGACTTGTCGAAATTTCCAACTTCTAGAAGTGAATGTGAGTATGAAATTAACAATACGGGTTTGTTGTGGTTCATTTCATGTTTGGCATCACGTGTTTGTTTCCATTGTTCATAATAATGAAGACATCGTTCCCGAACATGAACTGCGCGAGCGAAGCAGCGAAGCCGATCTAAGCAACGAGCATAATCCCATGCACCATGCCATCGCCTCACATCACCAGGTGGTGCCGCTTCAACAGAAACCATCAGTTTATCAAACTCAACAAGCTGAGCTTCAACATCTCGTGCATCATAGCGACCCAATCCTACGTTGCATCGTAGCTCATTAGCTTTAGTTTGAAATACTTGAAAAACATCTTTACATAGAGGACGTATTTTCCGACACAAATTCAACACGAGCTGGTATTCATGCATCTCATATAAACAACGCATCGCATGCAAACAATTATCAATTTCAACATCGATGGGTTGAATAGTGAAGCCGAGTTTTGCAATTTCCAACTTCAAGTCATACTTGAAACAATGCTGGGGAAACATACTCAATTTTGCAAAGAATCCCCATGCAGCCTCTTCCAATACATCAAGATCAAGTGGAGCATTATGTTTTAATTTCTCCTTTAACATACGATGTACCATGGATGTAGTTACCATAAATGTTGAAAGGCTTTGTCTTCCAATAAGTTTAACCAAATTTGAAACAACTTTCTCATAACCAGAACCTTCCATAAAAATGTCATCCTGTCTTTGGTAAACTTTAAACCTGACTTCACAAGCTATTGCCACCATGAATCTAAGTTTGTGAGCCACGATTCCATTACATCTTTTATTTTGTTCTAATTTATCGATGATATCAAAGCATGAGGATTCTTTGATGGAATAAATTCGACCCAATGCTGCATTGAAAACTGTTGCACTCCGATAGATCACTCTCTTAATGTTGAAACTTTGCTTGATGTTGAAACTTTGAAAAATAACTGATGCTCTTGTTTGTTGAAACCAAATGTCCAAATTCTGCAAATCCTCATCAATTTGTTTGAGCAGCTCCGAAAATTGACTTTCTTTATCGTTACTTGTTACAACAGCATGCAACTTTTGCTGATATTCATCAAAAGTTCTTTTATCACCAGAAATATAACTAGTTTTGCTTAGCATGCCCCCGAGGTGATAACCTTTGTTTCGAATTTCCTCTGGTTTTAAGTGTTCAAGCATTTCATCCACTGTTTCTATAAATTCAGTTTTCCATGGTTTCTTTTCAGTTGGTTGCCTTCCAAGTGGAATTTTGCTTGTATGTGGCATCATGCCATCAAATGTAACACCATTTGGTGTGACCTTGTCATAAAACCAATTTAAACTTGGAATTGCAACAGAAGGAATCATGTTTTCTCCGAGATTGATTATAACAATATGAAAAATTGTAGAAAACCACCTGAAATACCTCAAGATTATTTCTTTATCTTTTCTCTTAGCAACAGGATTTTCAAGAAGGATGATGAACTCCACATCTGAATACAATGTAACCTCAGATCGTGCTAAGGAACCCATTGCTGCTACAGAATATTTGCACGGGGGTTCTCCCATAATTTCAATGCAATTATCAGAAACGGACTTCATTAACTCACTATATTTCCCTGTAACTTTATTTTGAAGATTTCGAACATCTGTGACTTTCTTTTTTTCCAACACAAGCAGTTCATCGCCTTCTACATCATCCGAGATTCTATTTATTTTATTAAAACGTTTTCCGAATTCATTTTTTGCTTCACTTAGTGTATTTCGTACTTGATTTGCATTTTGTACTAAATCAGTATCAACTTTGTTGGCTTTGGCTTTTAGCAGAACAGCAGAGCATAATCTTTGAAGTTCGTCTTTGATTTGTAGGTTGTTTGGCTCCCTTACAATAGCAGCGTTAAGCAGAACTGCACTGCGAATACAATTCCTCTCTTTATTCTCAGTTTTATTTTCATAAACCTTAGCAAGCTTAAGAAATATTGGAACTGATTTTATCGGATCAATTTCCTTCTCATTTCCATCACATAATGACTTCAGCTGCTGAACCAGATTCTTCTCAATCTCACCAATCTCATCAACTCCCATTTTAACCTCCCTGACTGAGAAACAACTTGAAAATAATGTTCCAGTGTCGATTGCTATAACGCACTGTGAGCTACTTTTGTTTAAGTAAGAAGAATGTACCAGACGGCGTTACCAACACAATACACTTTTTGTGACGAAGACAAAGCCTTTGTCACTACATAATTGAACGTATTTCTATGGTGAATTCATGAAGATAAACGAACCCGATCTCATGTAGGTTGTCGTAAACAAACTAAAAACGACAAATTTAAAGTTTATTAAATTTTCATACGCAGAAGTACAATGTCGTCTTCTGTAACCTCTTCTAGGGTTAACGTGACAGCGTCGCCAGGTCTGCAGAAAACAAGTTAATCGGTTGTAATTACTTTTAATAACTACATACCCATTTTTTAAAGGTAAAAACATACCGTAGGAAATATTTGTGACATACCGATTTTGTTTTTTGCTTGGCGGCCATGTACCCTCATCTTGAATATATTCTGTCATTTTATTTCACTGTTCCAAGATTTGACATTAAGGACATTGATCTTACTGCTCCCACTAAAAACAAATACCGTTTATTTTATTTATGCCGTGATTTCATGCTTGTGGCAGTAAAAAGTTTAAAGAATTATGTTAATCACATTTGGAGGCTATATAAAATTGGAATTAAAACATAGTCAAATGTTCTTATCCGGCCCGTTGGTCTGACGATTAAGTGCGTCGCCTTTAATCGAAGGGTTGCAGGTGCGAAACTGGTCGCTAGCTAGTCGGTTGTTTCCTTGGGCAAGGCACTTTACGGACATTGCCTAAAGCTAGCGGATTAATGGGTTCTACCAAATTAAAGGAACGTGTCTATTATATACAACACAGTGCAATAGCTCCGGTAACCCGACGATGGGCGCGAGGTGATCTGACGACTGCCCGTGTGTTAACCCCCTTGGTTTTCCCATTCACGGGGATAAACATGAATATCCTATCCTAATAGGTCCCATAGTTTGACATACCTACCTAATTATGGGTCCCATTTGAAAAAATGGGACACTTATTGTTTTTGTCCGTTTTTTTCTTTTTTTTTCTTTTTTTTCGTCAAACGGTTAACAGGCATGGCTCCGACATCTACCAGAAGTGGCTCCGACATCTGCCAGAAGGAATAATGGAATGGTAACAAAACTTGGTCATTTGTTTATCAACATGGTCTAAATACGCAGTTTTTGGCCATAGCGTTTAAACAACTGCTCTAATTTTGATCAGATTTGGTGAAATGCTGGATCGTTAACCCCCCTGTGTCAATTAAATAAAAGAAAACATTTACTTAGGGTAACTCCCTTAAAAACGAAGATATGTCCCTGACTCATGATTGTGACAAGCATGCCACATTGCACTGACATATCCAACAAGGATTTGTCAAATTGGATTAAAACTTTAAGAATTGTTAAATAACATGACTCACATATGTAAAAACAAAAACTTATGTGCTAAGCCCATGGGGAATTCTCCGAAGTCATCAAAAACTAAATCGGGCTGTTTTAGAAATTTAGCTTAATTTTAATACAGCACTTGAAACAAAGCTTTAATTTAAAACATTTATGGTGAAACCTTCGTAAATCTAACAGGATTGTTGTTTTTACCTACACATGGAGAAGAAGTTTGGTTTGATAACTATGGGACCCATGCGTTTATGCTTGCAGAAACAAAAACTACATACTCAGTGTATAAAATACAAAATGTGGTTAGGGATCCTGTAGCCTGAATATATGGCATACAACATGTGTTTACAAATAGTGGTTGTTGAAGACGTGGTTGACACTCTCTAGTTTTTGTCCGTTTTTTTCCTTTTTTTTCGCCAAACGCTTGACAGCCATGGCATGTCGCCCCAACACCTACCAGAAGGAATAATGAAATCGCAATGAGACTTCGACATTTGTTAGACAACATGGTCTAGATGAGCAGAAACTAAAATTTTGAGTGATAAAACCAGGGGAATATCCCCTGGGACGTTAAAAACCAAAACGGTATTTTTTAAAAAAAATTAGCTTTTTGGGGCATAGCGCTTGAACGATAGCTCCAATTTGAACCAGATTTGGTGAAATATAAGTGCATTAGTAACTGATTTAACACTTAAAAGAAAATTAAAAATTAGCTAGGGAAATACCCTAAACAAGACGATTTTGTTTTCAAATCTTGATTGTGACAAGCACGCAATGTCGCCCCGACATCTACCAGAAAGAAAAGTGAAATCGCAACTAAACTTTGGTATTTGTTAGACAACATGGTCTAGAACAGAGGTCGGCAACCTACGGCCTGCGGGCCGCATCCGGCCCGACAAGCAAAATCATCCGGCCCAAGACATTTTACTGAAGTATTATAGAATACGGCCAACTGTGCCATATGCAATCTTAGCTTTTGATAAATTTCAACAATCTATGCGGCAATAATAAAAAAATGAGCCTGACCGTGTCTATTGAGAATGTGTGCGTGCAGACAAAGAAAATGCTTTGAGAGAAAGCAATAACTGTGTGTGTTTTTGGCATGAGCATTAGTGAGAGTAGAAGCAATCCAACTGTAATTTTATGACATTATGACAACACATATTATGACATATAACATTATGACACAACATACATCGTTTTTGCTATTTCCTATGTGTTTGCATCGTGTTCTTTACTAACTAAAGTCCTGTACGATAGATAATAGGTAGTAAACATATATTTCTCTAATTGATTTTGCAATCTTGAAATGTTATCAAAACGTAGAAAAGTTGATGTAGAGTTGAGAAATTTATTACGGCCCGCCGAGATCATTTTAAGTTTGGTTTTGGCCCGCGACTATTAAACGGTTGCCGACCCCTGGTCTAGAATCTAGATATACAGAAACCAAAATTTTGGGTGATAAATCCAGGGAATTCCCCTGGGACGTTACAAACCAAAACGGTATTTTTTTCTAAAAAATCTGACTGTTATGGGCATAGCACTTGAACCGCTGATACAATTTGAATCAGATTTTCTTGAATGTAAGTGCATTAGGCACTGATTTAACACATAAAGGAAAAAAAATAATTATATGAGGAAATACCCTAAAAAATAAGATTTTGTTCTTAAATCATGATTGTGACAGACGTGCCATGTCGCCCCGACATTTACCAGAAGGAAAAATGGAATCGCAATCAAACTTTGGTATTTGTTAGACAGCATGGTAGCCTATAGATAGGCAGAAATCAAAATTTTGGGATATGAATCTATGGGAATTCCCCTGAGACGTTAAAATCCAAAAGTTTTGTTTTACAATAAATTAGCTTTTTGGGTCACATAGCGCTTGAACGGCTGCTCTAACTCTGTTCAGATTTGGTGAAATGTTAGACCATTAAATACTTTGTGCCAATTAAAAGAAAGAAAACATTTACTTAGGGTAATTACGTTAAAAACGAAGATATGGTTCTGAATTATGATTGTGACAAGCATGTCACATCGCACTGACATCTCCAACAAGGAGTCGACATATCAGATTAAAACTTTAAGAATGGTTACATAACATGACCTACATATGTAAAAACAGAAACGTATCTACTAAACCTAGGGGAATTACCTGAAACCATGAAAAACAAAATCTGGCTGTTTTGGCAATTTAGCTTCATTTTACTTCAGCGCTTGAAAAGAAGGTTTAATCAGGGCCGGTTTTAGGCCGATTTGACCGATTAGATCAAATTGGGCCCCGCACTTTGAAGGGGCCCCGCGCTAGCGGGGTCTTTCCGTATTACGAGGTTTAAAATACTACTGAAACGTAAATAAAAAGTGAAATTATTTCTTTCTCATAATATCAATTTGTTATGCATCGTAACTACGTCAAATTTATATTTCTGTGTCTGCCTGTTACGTCATAATGCTTTCTATAGAATGCGAGATTGCTAAAGCCATTGGCTTTGAAGTTATTTTGAATGACTTTGCTAATAAAAATGCAAGAAAAGTATTTTTTTGAAAAACTAAAGGTTAATTGCCTAATTTTCCTTTTTTGCTATTAAAAGTAAAACAATATATCGTAAATAAGCATCCACATTACCTTTAATTTGTTTTATAGTAAGTATTAAATGTCTATTTTTGTAGTTTGTATGTAGCCTACTGGTATGTATTTTATGATACATAAACACCCATAAATTTTGCTATGAAGAGTAGGGGCCCCGCCATCACATTTCTAATTGGGCCCCGCGGTTCCTAGCACCGGACCTGGGTTTAATTTAAAACATTTGTGGTAAAAATGTTCGTAAATTTAAGACGTTTATTCTTTTTAACCTACACAGGGAAAATAAGTTTGCTTTGATAACTATGGGACCCATGCGTTTATGCTTGCAGAAACAAACTACATATTCAGTGTATAAAATATAAGTTGTGGTTAGGGACCCTGTAACATGAATATATGGCATACAACATGTGGTTTACAAATAGTGGTGGTTAAACATGTGGTTGACACTCTCTAGTTAGTTTTAAATTTTAGTTTTAGACCTAATGGCAAAGAAAATACGAGAAGGATATATATAAGTTTTATTCGAGGGAATAAAAACGCCGGAGATGTATCACAAAGGGTGACCAGTCAACTGAACCCCTTACAACTGAACCCCTTACAACTGAACCCTTACAACTGAACCCCTTTACAACTGAACTCTTTTAACTAAACCCCTTTTAACTGAACCCCTACAACTGAACCCCTTAGAACTGAACCCTTTTACAACCGAACCCCTTACAACTGAACCCCTACAACTGAACCCCTTACAACTGAACCCCTTACAACTGAACCCCTCTTCAACTGAACCCCTTACAACTGAACCCCTTACAACTGAACCCTTGAAAAACTTTAGCCCGATGACGTCGTCATGTCCCAAATTGAATACTGATAAAGTTTGACGTTCTAAGTGACGTTCTAAACCACATTTAAACGGCAGTATACAATTCATTATACTTAATTGACAGTTAAAGAAAGGATTAATAAATTATGTCTATGCGCCCCAATGTGTTGATGTAGTGGCTTCAGTTGTCAAGTGGATAAGTTAAAAGGTGTTCAGTTGTAAGAGGTTAAGTTGTAAGGGGTTCAGTTAAAAGGGGTTAAGTTGTAAAAGGGTTCAGTTGTAAGGGGTTCAGTTAAAAATGGGATGCAGTTAAAATGGGCTGCAGTTGTAAGAGGTTCAATTGTAAGGGGTTCAGTTGAAAGGAGTTTAGTTGTAAGAGTTTCAGTTGTAATGGGGTTCAGTTGTAAAGGGGTTCAGTTGTAAGGGGTTTAGTTAAAAGGGGTTCAGTTGTAGGGGTTCAGTTGTAAGGGGTTCAGTTGTAAAAGGGTTCAGTTGTAAGGGGTTCAGTTGTAGGGGTTCAGTTGAAAGGGGTTCAGTTGTAGGGGTTCAGTTGTAGGGGTTCAGTTGAAAGGGGTTCAGTTGTAAAGGGGTTCAGTTAAAAGAGGTTCAGTTGTAAAGGGGATCAATTAAAAGGGGTTCAGTTGTAAAGGGGTTCCGTTAAAAGGGGTTCAGTTGTAGGGGTTCAGTTGTAAGGGGTTCAGTTGTGAGTGGTTCAGTTGTCATGAAACCATCACATAGGCAATCGTCCAACTACCTCGCACCAACCATGAGATGACGAAGCTAGAGCTGTGAGTGTTGTATGCATGCGTTCTATAAGTTTTAGGGGAAAGCCTCCATACCGTAAAATGGCAATCGTTATGTCCATTCCTGTTTCCTTGCGGTTTGTTTTAAAAACAGCCAGTTGCGCGGATCAAAAATACATACTTCTTGAGCCCAATGTGGCTTTAATATAAGCGAAAAGGACTGTTGGGTCCACGACATATGTCACATAACATCTTTATTTTAACGAACTGCAATAGTTGCCGTTTAGAAAATTTAAATACCTATTCACTTGTTGCCGTGTTTTAGCGTTTGTTACGTCATACCTAAATATCAGTAGTGTGGGGGTCTTCCTTATTTTCTTAGGTCAGGCTTGGGTTTGCGCCTGGTGCTTGCACTAATTCTGGCATGAGGTTGCCCCAACTAACATACCTCAGCCATGACTAAAATAGATGGCAATCCGGACTCCATAAAAAAACTTCTTTATTGATATATTGCAATCTGATACAATACAATTCGTACAGTTAAACTGGTTCATTATACATGCTTGAAGATATCATCTTCAAGCAGGCAGTGCTTGTCTACATTTCAGAACGCGTGTCTGATAAATATCTGATACAATAAGTTTTTACACAGGCGCTTGTATGGCGCATATGTGGGAAGATTATAAAGGAAGTACTGCTTTGGGGATTATAGCTGGTTCGAAGGAAATGATATACAACGGGCGCACACAGCCGTGCTGCAGGCAATAATGGCTTATATACGTAAACTATTTACCAAAACTTAATAATGTGCACAAAAATATAGCGAAGCCGCGAATGTCACTACAGTAGCATGTGAAAGCCCTATGTAACGGTGAGAAACGAAATTTTTCCAAAGCAAAATGGCAGAAACGAAAGTTTTGTTTCTGAAAAAAAATGTATTAGATAATTTTTTTAGCAGTTAGGTGGCACTAGAGGTCAATCGGTAAAATAGCCATATAACTTCTTTTAATTCAATAACGGTGTCTGGCCGAATGGTTAGCGCGACTGATTCGTAATTTTGGACCAGCCCATGTTGGGTTCGATACTTAACCCCGTGAAATTTATTTTATTCACATGAACCAGCCTAATTAAAATGGGTAAAACGTCACAGTGACGTCATGCAGAACATTGGCGGCGTGAGAAATCAGCTTTGTCGCGCGTTATTATGATGTCATAATTAAACTCGAGTTAACAGTACAAACTCTGCACAATAGTGGTGTGAATAATGACTCATAATAGAGTTACATTATTACTTGTGTAATCCCCACAACAGAAAGAATTTTTTTGTTTGCAATACAAAATTACAATTATGTCGCCCAGTTTAAAAAAAAAAGATTAAAAATTACGTGCGTCACCGAGTAGCACATAAGCTAAATGTTCTATAGCAGAAAAGCGGTTACTTAATTTGTCCTCAAAGTTTTAAAGAACAAATTGTACTTGCCCATGTTTTCATCGATTCACCTCTTAACAAAGATTTAAAACTCTTTAACCACGAAGCATGCGATATCACATTTTACTGTCATAAAACTAACATAACAACTTTTCGTTACCGTTTCTGGAAACAAAATTTTCGTTTCTCGGGTAAAATTTTTGTTTCTTAAAAACGAAAATTGTGTTTCTTAAATGAGTTTAGGATTATTATTTCCCCAAGTTCTATGATTACATAATTCGTCAAGCTGACAGTGATGATTGCATGTGCAGTTAATAAATGTAGTTGGACCTTTTAAACTAAGATAATGTATTTGTTGTATTCATTTAAATGAAACATAAATGTATAAACCCACAACAAAATAATACACTGATTAGTACTTTTTACGGGCGGTAATAGAAACAAACGGGGTTAAAAGAGTGATTTAAATTCGTGTAACCGATAAACATTAAAAAACCCGTCATAAATAATGATTTTAATTTAGAATAACATTAGAGAGATTTTCAGGTAGATATACATGAACAAACTGTCGTAAAAATAACAAAAAATAACGAAAATTACGTGACTAAAGATAAAATGGATGATGATAATTACTCCAAAAGTGATTACGTTATTGATTTTTACATTTTTTTCTTTCCGAAACTCGCTTTTGTTGTGTGTCATTTAGTTAGTTCTGCTACAACATACCTTTTCTGCAATCATTGTGTTTATCCATAATAAACAACAAGTTTTGCAAAACAACAAGAAGATATTTAATTATATTGTAAAAAATTGATGTGTGTTAATTGCAGCATCACACCTAAGTTCATTAATATACTGCGAAAATTTGTCGACATTTATATATGAAAGCGGGCTGATATCATGTCAACGACGTATAAAAACAATTGTCATTTTTCTTTCTTATAAACGATTGTCATATTTTCTAACATATTATATTAAATCTAACAGGTCCACTTTTTAATAATTGTGATTGAATGACAGTTGAACCAATGTCCCAAAATAGTTAATAATCATGCCTGTATTGAGAATTGCATGTTAATCTGATCAAGGGATTACTGTTTTCATATATTGCAGTATTATGGAATTAAATAGGATCGATACAGCGAACATTTTGATAATTTGACCTTGTGCGTGGGTGCGTTTGTGGCGCGCGTTTGAAAACCAAACAAGATATAAGGTTTTTTGGGGGGAACACATTTAAAGGCATGTTATCTACCCATCTACCAATATTCATGCACTTACCACAACAAATCGTCGATTTAGGTATATTCAAGCTGTTTCATTTCAACCCAAAGCGAAAATACTGATAATTTGACATTGTGTGGGTGCGTTCGTGGCGCGCGTTTGAAAACCAAACGGGATATAAGGTTTATTTTTTGGGAGCAATTTTATAAATGTGTTATCTACCCATCTACCGATTTTCATGTACTTACTATAACAATTCGTCGATTTAGGTATATCCAAGCTGATTCATTTCAAACTAAACCGAACATATTGATAATTTGACATAGTGTGGGTGCGTTTGTGGCGCGCGTTTGAAAGCCAAACGAGATATAAGGTTTATATTTTGTGAGCAAATTAACGAGTATGTTATCTACCCATCTGATACCAATTTTTATTTACTAACTATAAGAAATCGTCGATTTAGGTATATCCAAGCTGTTTTATGTCAACCCAAAGCGAACATATTGATAATATATGACGTGGTGTGGGTGCGTTAATGGCGCGCGTTTGAAAACCAAACAAGATATAAGGTTTATTTTATGGGAGCAAATTTATAAATGTGTTATCCACATATCTACCAATTTTCATGTACTTACTACAATAAATCGTAGATTTAGGTATATCCAAGCTGTTTCATGTCAACCCAAAGCGAAAATACCGTACTGATAATATGACGTAGTGTGGGTTCGTTCGTGCCGCGCTTTTGTAAACAAAACGGGATATAAGGTTTATTATTTGGGAGCAATTTTATAAATGCGTTATCCACCCATCTACCGATTTTCATGTACTTACTATAACAAATCGTAGATTTAGGTATATCCAAGCTGTTTTATTTCAACCCAAACCGAACATATTGATAATTTGACGTAGTGTGGGTGCGTTTGTGGCGCGTCTTTGAAAACCAAACGAGATATAAGGTTTATATTTTGTGAGCACATTTACGAGTATGTTATCTACCCATCTACCAATTTTTATCTACTGATTATAAGAAATCGTCGATTTAGGTATATCCAAGCTGTTTCATGTCAACCCAAACCGAACATATTGATAATTTGACGTGGTGTGGGTATGTCCATGGCGCGCGTTTAAAAACCAAACAAGATATAAGATTTATTTTTGGGAGCAAATTTATAAATGTGTTATCCACCCATCTATCAATTTTCATGTACTTACTGTAACAAATCGTCGATTTAGCTATATCCAAGCTGTTTCATTTCATCCCAAAGCGAACATATTGATAATTTGACGTAGTGTGGGTGCGTTTGTGGCGCGCGTTTGAAAACCAAACGAGATATAAGGTTTATTTTTTTGGGACCAAATTTATAAATGTGTTATCCACCCATCTACCAATTTTTATGTATATACTACAATAAATGGTCAATTTAGCTATATCCAAGCTGTTTTATTTCAACCCAACGCGAACATATTGATAATTTGACGTAGTGTGGGTATGTTCATGGCGCGCGTTTGAAAACCAAACAAGATATAAGATTTATTTTTTGGGAGCAAGTTTATAAATGTGTTATCCACCCATCTACCAATTTTCATGGACTTACTATGACGAATCGTCGATTTAGCTATATCCAAGTTGTTTCATGTCAACCCAAACCGAACATATTGATAATTTGACCTATATAGTGTGGGTGCGTTCATGGCGTGCGTTTGAAAACCCAACAAGATATAACGTTTAATTTTTGGGAGCAAATTTATAAATGTGTTATTCACCCATCTACCAATTTTCATGCACTTACCACAACAAATCGTCGATTTAGGTATATCCAAGCTGTTTCATTTCAACCCAAAGCGAAAATACTGATAATTTGACGTAGTGTGGGTGCGTTCGTGGCGCGCGTTTGAAAACCAAACGGGATATAAGGTTTATTTTTGTGGGAGCAATTTTATAAATGTGTTATCCACCCCATCCACCGATTTTCATGTACTTACTATAACAATTCGTCGATTTAGGTATATCCAAGCTGTTTCATTTCAACCTAAAGCGAACATATTGATAATTTGACATAGTGTGGGTGCGTTTGTGGCGCGCGTTTGAAAACCAAACGAGATATAAGGCTTATATTTTGTGAGCAAATTTACGAGTATGTTATCTACCCATCTACCAATTTTCATTTACTAACTATAAGAAATTGTCGATTTAGGTATATCCAAACTGTTTCATGTCAACCCAAAGCGAACATATTGATAATATGACGTGGTGCGGGTGCGTTCATGGCGCGCGTATGAAAACCAAACAAGATATAAGGTATATTTTTTGGGAGCAAATTTATAAATGTGTTATCCACCCATCTACCGATTTTCATGTACTTACTACAATAAATCGTAGATTTAGGTATATCCTAGCTGTTTCATTTCAACCCAAAGCGAACATATTAATAATTTGGCGTATAGTGTGGGTGCGTTCATGGCGCGCGTTTGAAAACCAAACAAGATATAAGGTTTATTTTTGGGAGCAAATTTATAAATGTGTTATCCACCCATCTATCAATTTTCATGTACTTACTATAACAAATCGTCGATTTAGCTATATCCAAGCTGTTTCATTTCATCTCAAAGCGAAACAATTGATAATATGACGTTTAGTGTGGGTGCGTTCATGGCGCGCGTTTGAAAACCAAACGAGATATAAGGTTTATTTTTTGGAAGCAAATTTACAATTATGTTATCTACCCATCTACCAATTTTTATCTACTTACTATAAGAAATCGTCGATTTAGGTATATCCAAGCTGTTTCATGTTAACCCAAAGCGAACATATTGATAATTTGACGTGGTGTGGGTGCGTTCATGGCGCGCGTTTGAAAACCAAACATGATATAAGGTTTATTTTTTGGGAGCAAATTTATAAATGTGTTATCTACCCATCTACCAATTTTCATTTACTAACTATAACAAATCGTCGATTTAGCTATATCCAAGCTGTTTCATTTCAACCCAAACCGAACATATTGATAATTTGACGTATAGTGTGGGTGCGTTAATGGCGCGCGTTTGAAAACCAAACGAGATATAAGGTTTATTTTTTGGGAGCAAATTTATAAATGTGTTATCCACTCATCTACCAATTTCATGTACTTACTATAACAAATCGTCGATTTAGGTAGATCCAAGCTGTTTCATATCAACCCAAACCGAACATATTGATAATTTGACGTAGTGTGGGTGCGTTCATGGCGTGCGTTTGAAAACCAAACAAGATATAAGGTTTATTTTTTGAGAACAAATTTAATGTCAATCTAAGCTAAAATCATTTTTATGACTAGTTGTTTTAATGTTTTTTGGTTGCACACATTTATATCACTCTTTAATCACATTTCTTTCTATTACCTCCCGTGAAAAGTTCTAATCTGTGTGTTATTTACAATATTGTAGGTTAATACATTTAGTATTTATTTAAATAAATAGAAAAAATACATTATCTTAGTATGAAAAGGCCCAACCACATTTATTAACTGCACGCGCAATATCTTTTACTCGAAATTGTTGTGGTATGTGAGAGTTGGAAAAGTTAACCTTTTTCTTCAAGTACATTGAGCAATCGTGGCCTAAGCGTTTATGTAAGGATTTTTGGCCCTGGTGCACCAGTAAGAGACGCGCTTATCTTTTTGATGACTCGTGCGAACGCGGTCAGCTCACGATAATAATAACGGAGAATAAACTATTATTTCTTTAATATAAATCGTGAGGTCTCTAACAATTCAAGCCAAAAAGTAAACCTTGTTTCTTAACTTCATTGTGCACACCACACGCATGTCGCGCAACTAAAATTTCCACATTTAAAAGATCTGTGATTTATTGTTGTTTACAAGAATTAGTTCTTCGAAATAAGTAATCATATAACCGCTGCTTAATGCGTAATTGGATCTATCCCCGTCCTAACTAAATTCATATAAATAAAACGCTATTTAATATTTTTTAAATAAATGGATCAAATACATTATCTTAGTATAAAAGGTTCAACCACATTTATTAACTACACACATAATCTCTTTCAACCGAAATTGTTGTGGTATTGTGTCAGCTAAATTACTCATATAATCATAAAACTTGGGAAAGTGATAACCCAAAATCCAGTTATGAAACACAATTTTTGTTTGTAGAAACGAAAATTTTGTTTCCAGAAACAAAAATTTTAGCTGAGAAACGAAAATTGTGTTTCCAGAAACGAAAATTTTGTTTCTAAAAGCTATAAAGAAAAGTTTCGTTTTTATGTTAGTTTTACGACATTTTGTTTATTAATATAAACCGGACACATTTCTTTAAAGTTAATCTAAATAAAAATCATATTTATGGCTAGTTGTTTTATTGTTTATCGGTTGCACACATTTAAATTAATCCCGTTTGTTTTTAATACCGCCTGTTAAAGGACTAACCAGTGTGTTTTTGTAATGTTGTGGGTTTATACCCTTATTTTATTTATATAAATATTGAACAAATACATTATCTTAGTAGGAAAGGACCAACTACATTTATTAACCGAACACGCAATCTCTTTAATTCGAAATTGATGTGGTATTGCGTCAGCTTAACGAATCATATAATTTGGTAAAACGATAACCCTAAATTCATTTAAGAAACACAATTTTTGTTTCTAGAAACGAAAATTTTAGCTGAGAAACCAAAATTTTGTTTCCAGAAACGAAAATTGTGTTTCCAGAAACGAAAATTTTGTTTAAAGAAGCGATAACGAAAAATGTTGTTTTTATGTTAGTTTTACGACGTTTGTTTTTTAATATATGCCTGACATTTCCCTCTAATGTTAATCTAAATTAAAATCATTATTTATGGCTAGTGTTTATCGGTTGCACACATTTAAATTACTCTTTAATCCCTTTTGATTCTATTACCGCCAGTGAAAAGTACTAACCAGTGTGTTATTTTTAATGTTGTGGGTTTATACCTTTATTTTTTATGGATGTGAAAATAATATCTACATTAACTTAGTTTAAAGGGTCCAATTACATTTATTAACTGCGCACACAATCTCTGTTACTCGAAATTGTTGTGGTATTACGTCAGCTTGACAAATCATATAATCATAGAACTTGGGAAAATGATAACGCTGAATTCATTTAAGAAGCAACATTTTTGTTTCCAGAAACGAAAATTTTGATTCTTGACGCGATAGCGAAAAGTTTTGTTTTTTATGTTAGTTTTACGGCATTTTGTTTATTAATATATATATCTGGCACTTCTCTCTGATGTTAATCTAAATTAAAATCAATATTTATGGCTAGATGTTTTAATGGTTATCGGTTGCACACATTTAAATTAATCTTTAATCCCGTTTGTTTGTATTGCTGTCCGTGAAAAGTACTAACTATAGTGTGTTATTATTAATGTCGTGGGTTTATACCTTTTTTATTGATATAACAAAATAAATACACTGTCTTAGTTTAAAAAGTCCAACTACATTTCTTAACTGCACACCCAATCCCTTTAACGCGAAATTGTTGTGGTATTGCGTCAGCTTAACTAATTATATTATCATAGAACTTGGAAAAATGATAACCCCAAATTCATTAAAAAAGCAAAATTTTGTTTCTAGAAACGAAACTTTTAGCCGAGAAACGAAAATTTTGTTTCCAGAAACGAAAATTTTGTTTCCAGAAACGAAAATTTTGTTTCCAGAAACGAAAATTTTGTTTCCAGAAATGAAAATTTTGATTCTAGAAGCGATAGCGAAATGTTTCGTTTTATGTTAGTTTTGCGGAATTTTGTTTATTAATATATACCTGACACTTCTCTCTAATGTTAATCTAAATTAATATCAATATTTATAGCTAGTTGTTTTAATGTTTATCGGTTGCACACATTTAAATCAATCTTTAATCCCGTTTGTTTGTATTGTCGTCCGTGAAAGGTACTAACCAGAGGGTTTTTTCATTGTTGTGGGATTTTACATTTTTTTATTTAAATGAATAGAACCAATACATTATCTTAATATAAAAGGTCTACATTTATTAACTGCACACGCAATCCCTTTCACTCGAGGTTGTTATGGTATTGCGTCAGCTTAACAGATCATATAATCATAGAACTTGGGAAAATGATAACCCTAAATTTATTAAAGAAACAAAATTTTTGTTTCTAGAAACGAAAATTTTAGCCGAGAAACGAAAATTTTGTTTCCAGAAACGAAAATTGTGATTCTTGAAGCGATAGCGAAAAGTTTCGTTTTTAGGTTAGTTTTACGCAATTTTGTTTATTAATCTATACCTGAACACATTTTTTCGATGTTAATATAAATTAAAATCAATATTTATGGATAGTTGTTTTAATATTTATCCGTTGCGCGTATTTAAATCAATCAATCTTTAATCCCGTTTGTTTGTATTGCCGTCCGTGAAAAGTACTAACTAGTGTGTTATTTTCACATGTTGTGGGTTTATAACTTTATTTTTTATGGATCTGAAAAAAAAATATTTTAGTTTAAAACGTCCATACATTTATTAACTGCACACACAATCTCTGTTACTCAAAATTGTTATGGTATTGCGTCAGCTTAACAAATCATGTAATTATAGAACTTGGGAAAATGATAACCCTAAATTCATTAAAGAAGCAAACTTTTTGTTACTGGAAACGAAAATTTTAGCCGAGAAACGAAAATTTTGTTTCTTGACGCGATAGCAAAAAGTTTCGATTTTATGTTAATTTTACGACAAATTGTTTATTATTATTTACCTGACACTTGTCTCCAATGTTAATCTAAGTTATATTCATTATTTATTGGGACCAGTTTTCATATTGATCGGTTGCACATATTTAAATCAATCTTTAATCCCGTTTGTTTTTATTGCAGTCCGTGAAAAGTACTAACCAGTGTGTTATTTTCAATGTTGTGGGTTTATACCTTTATTTTTTATTGACATGACATTATAAATACATTAGCTTAGTTTAAAAGGTTCAACTACATTTATTATCTGCTCACGCAATCTCTTTCACATGAATTCGTTGTGGTATTGCGTCAGCTTAACTAATTATATAATCATAGAACTTGGGAAAATAATAACCCTAAATTCATTTAAGAAGCAAAATTTTTGTTTCTAGAAACGAAAATTTAAGCCGAGAAACAAAAATTTTGTTTCCAGAAACAAAAATTTTCATTTTAGAAACGAAAATTTTTTTCCGAAAACGAAAATTTTGATTCTAGAAGCGATAGCGAAAAGTTTCGTTTTTAGGTTGGTTTTACGGCATTTTTTTATTAATATATACCTGACACTAGTCTTCAATGTTAATCTAAATTAAAATCATTATTTTTGGCGAGTTGTTTTCATATTTATTGATTTCACACATTTAAATCACTCTTTAATCACACTTGCTTTTATTACCTCCCGTGAAAAGTACTAATCAGAGTTGTAGAATGTGGCAGCGAAACTCGTTTGAACTTTTTTGATTTATAATGTTATAGAGCTGACCCGACCACACGCTGCGTGATTATTAAGTTAGAATGTGGCAGCGAAACTCGTTTGCACCCTTTTCATTCATAATACTATAGGACTGACCGGATTACACGCTGCGTGATCATTTTGCGTCCATTAGCCCTGCATGATCGACGACCGTATTGCCCATATTTCTTCGCTCCGTAGGGTATATAAACCCGTTGTCCTTATTGTCGTGCATTGTATTGCTTACGTACTATTTGTTGTAATTAGTCGCTTATTCTTGGTGTATAGATGTTGTGTAATTTGTGTATGTAATCCTCTGCAATAACCGGTTAATATTTATTTTATAGTGATCAAACGAAACACTTTTAATCACCTGAAACCTAAATCTGTTAATTTGTAAATAAAAGTGGTGTGTGTTAACCGAGGGAAGTTTACTGGCTGCAAACTGAGATCAGGTGCATTAGAGAACGTGATCACTTATCGACAGCCGTCAGATCATAAGGATCCGGCGGAACGTTGCTACACCCGCAACATTATTAAAAGTATTTCGAACTTGAGGAGAAGTTCAGTGAAGAAGCCTTGAAAGTGTCAAGTCAGGATGACGGAGCATAATCCATTAATCGACCTTGGGGGTGTGGATGGAGAAGACTTGCTTTTAGAACCTGTTTCTTTGAAATCTGCGAAGAATCTTATTGAGAAGCTTGTAGAAGACAAGCTTATACTGAGACCGAATCTGGACCGAGAGATCAATGAGGTGACTCAAGACCAGACAAAGCATGCTCGCAGGGTTGCGGACATCGAGAAAGCAATACGACAGTTGCAACTTCAGAAGGAGGCAATTGGGGCCGGATTTGAAGAAGAACGATTAAAGGAACCTATGGAGGCTCAACAGCACTTGGGCTCAATGACGACAAGGCAGCAGCGTTTGAAGTCATGGTTAAGCGACGGTGAGAATATGGAGGCTACCAAAGCGCATGTGGAACCACCGCGATCGGCAGATAGGTATGGAAGTTCTGCCGCGGCCAGAGATGACATGATGGAAAGCGCTTTGCGCACTATTGCCTTATCGTTTGAACACGCCCCACTTCCACAGCGAAATATTCCTAAGTTTGACGGGAATGTGTTGGAGTTCCACTCCTTTATGGCCGAATTCGAAGAGAATATCGGCAGACGAGTAAAGGAACCGAGGAGCAAGTTAAGCCACTTACGTAATCATTGTATCGGTGAAGCATTTGAAGCAATCCAATTTTGCGCTATGATAAATCCACCGGAGGAGGGGTATCAGCGAGCACTTGAGATACTAAAGGAACAGTTCGGTCAACGACATAAAGTGGTGGGTGCATACGTCAGACTGTTAACCAGAGGTCCTAAGATAAACGAAGGAGATTACCGGGGTCTGAACAAACTGTGGAATGAAATGTCCAATTGTTTCTACTTGCTGTGCGCTTGGAATTGCGAGAAGGAGTTGGACAGCTCCTTAATACTTACGGATGTATTTAGGCGCCTGCCACGGGCGGTGCAGAACGACATTAACAATGAAGCCATCGACCTCAATGACCATGGCAACTCTCTTGGTTTCCATGATATAATGAAGCATGTACGTAGAGCTGCCAAGCGTTTGAATTCACAATTTGGTCAAATAATGTCGGAGGAAGTCAATCAACACGTAACGCCAGTAAGGGGGCATATCACAAGGTACAACTCCACAACTAATGCGAAAGTGGGTATATACGCGACCACTACTCGCGAAGCCAAGCACAATGAACGTCCGATATACAGCGATTGCCCAGACTGCAACAGACCGCATCCTTTATTCAGGTGCGATAGATTTCGCAAAAGGAGTATTTACGAACGTTACGAGTTCGTGCGGAAACGGGGCCTGTGCTTTAATTGTTTTATCCCCGGCCACACAGCGAGACTGTGCCGCAACCCCAATCGTTGTCAGGTAACAGACTGTGGCCTACCTCACCACACACTGCTACACTTCACAAGCATTCAACCTGCCGCCACTGAAGAATCTAAACGTACTAATGAGAGTGCTCGTACCCAGTTGGCGATGGAAAACGATATGGTTACAACCGGGGCAACAAAGACAAGTACATCATCTGAACGAATGAATATGCGTACACGGATGCGAGTGGTTCCTGTACAGCTATGGTCAACGGACAAGCATAGACAAGTGTCAACGTACGCGTTCCTAGACGGAGGAGCAACGCGGACCTTGTGCACTCTGGAGTTACTAAGAAAACTAGAACCTCGAGTTTTAAAATGCAAAACTAAAATAACAATGGAGACCGCTAATTGCACTGACAGACAGGATGGATACAAACTGGATCTTGTTGTGAAGGGTGCTTGTGAAGCTGAGGAATTTTCTCTTAAGGACGTCTTGGCAGTGTCAAATTTACCAGACGTAAGAAGCAGCATACCCACGCAAAGCGATGTTACCAGGTATCCGCACCTAAGTGACCTGGTTTTCCCGAAGGTGAATGAGTCGGAGGTAGAACTACTCATAGGCTCGGATAACGAGATGGCTTTGGAAGAATGTGAGAGGCGGCGTAAGTCAGGATGTCCAACAGCTGTGCGGACGAGGTTGGGATGGACATTGAATGGGCTGGAAAACATACAGGAAATGGAAGAACCTGTTAAGGTGAACTTTATGAATATTACCGATCAGGGGCTGCATGAGCAACTGAAGAAAAGGTTCAGCTTTGACTTCAGTGAAAGGTACAAAGTTGACTCGCTGGGAATTTCTATGGAGGATAAGCACGCCCTCTCTATTATGGAAAGCTCTGTCACGAAATCAACAGAAAGGAACTCTGTATTAAGGCTGCCGTGGAGGCCTTGGTCGCCACGTTTACCTTGTAACCGTTCAATTCCGGAGAAGCGACTCGGATACCTAAAGGTGAAATCGTCTAAAGACCCAAAATTATTCGACAGGTACAAAAGAAAGATCGAGGAATATATGGGCGATGAACAGGCAGTAATAGTTTCCAAGGATTGTAAAAGGCCTGCTGGGAAGACGTGGTTCGTGCCACATCACGCTACCGGGCTAAAATTCAAGATTGTGTTCGACTGTGCAGCCAGTTACTTATTGAACGACCAGCAGCTGTTACAGGGGCCGGATCACACGAATAACCTTGTCTACCCTGATGCAGACCACGTAGTGAGAAGAGTATGTGTACAAACTGCGACAGCAAACGTGTTCCGGGATATTCGCTGCCTTACTTCTTTAAAATTAACTTCGTAATTTGGGGCCGGAATGTAGAATGTGGCAGCGAAACTCGTTTGAACTTTTTTGATTTATAATGTTATAGAGCTGACCCGACCACACGCTGCGTGATTATTAAGTTAGAATGTGGCAGCGAAACTCGTTTGCACCCTTTTCATTCATAATACTATAGGACTGACCGGATTACACGCTGCGTGATCATTTTGCGTCCATTAGCCCTGCATGATCGACGACCGTATTGCCCATATTTCTTCGCTCCGTAGGGTATATAAACCCGTTGTCCTTATTGTCGTGCATTGTATTGCTTACGTACTATTTGTTGTAATTAGTCGCTTATTCTTGGTGTATAGATGTTGTGTAATTTGTGTATGTAATCCTCTGCAATAACCGGTTAATATTTATTTTATAGTGATCAAACGAAACACTTTTAATCACCTGAAACCTAAATCTGTTAATTTGTAAATAAAAGTGGTGTGTGTTAACCGAGGGAAGTTTACTGGCCGCAAACTGAGATCAGGTGCATTAGAGAACGTGATCACTTATCGACAGCCGTCAGATCATAAGGATCCGGCGGAACGTTGCTACACCCGCAACAAGAGTGTTTTTTTTCAATATTGTAGGTTAATACTTTATAACAATTAAATAAATAACAAATACAGTATTGTGCATGTGCTTAAGCTGTACTTAATGTCCTTTGATAGTCCGGGATATTTAGTTTAACCAAAAAGTATTTTTAGAAACGATTGTTTTGTTTTCAGAAACAAATTTTCCGAGGTATCGTATTTTGTGCGCACCGTCATCATCTAGTGGTAGAAACGAAAATAAAGAAACAAAATTTATGTTTCTAAAAAATATTTTTGTTTCCAGAAACAAAATTCGCAAATTAGAAACGAAAATCGCCTTTTAGAAACGAAATCAGAAACGAAATTTTGTAAATGCATGCAAAAGGATAGGCGCTACCGTTCCCATAGAAATTGTAAAAGCGTGTATTTTCCTACACAACCAACATACCCGCAATAAGTATTGGTTTGTTTTTTTTGGTACAAAGTAGGCCACATCACTTTATCTTCCTATTATACCAAGTTTATGTTCTGCCGTGTTTCATATGTAGTGCGTTTTTTTGCTTCATTTTTTACGTAACTGTGCTAATCTTTAAATTAATGTAATGAAGAGGAAAATAAACTGACTAAAAGCCCCTTGTTTACAAAAACCGAATCCAAAACTTTCTGGAATGATCAGTAAATGGATACTCACTCAAACAGTAACTGCAATCGGTATACATGCTGGCATTCTCTTTCAAGTAAACAGAGCACCCAACTGCAATCTGTATTTACTTAGTATCATGACGGAAGTCGCACCATTGAAATGGAGCTTACCAGATAGTGGTAAACTAAATGAAAAAACTTCGTGTCACAACCAAATTTAATTTATTTTGGGCAACAGCGAAGCGGTCACGTGACACCGAAACCGGACAACATCTTTGCTGGGTAATTTACCAGCAATCAAAAGGAATTTCTAGACCGAGGTTGCCCTACAAGAATTTGGACAACTGGCAAAGCAACATCACGAATTACGCACAAACAACAAAATAAGGGTTATACTATGCGGAGGAATTTTCTCGGTGCGTTTTTTGACATCGAACTTTTGAACTCGGTACCTTCGCGCGCATCTCTTCAGTACGCGGAGATGCGAGGTTTAGATACATAACAAGGTGTACTAGTTTAAATCAATCGCGCCTATATGTATACAGAGGTGGCACATAAGTCTGCTGGCTGGCAGACAGGCAACAGAGCAATTTTCATTTCACTGATATTAAGCGATGATACTATTTCGCACGTGGGTAATGTACAATACTTTTATCTACATAGTGTGGGGGAAAAGGAGCAGAGGCTGACGGTCAACTGTCAGCAACTCGCTCCAAATTTGCAGCCTATGGGGCGCAAAGATAAATTAAGGCGAATCAGCAAATACAGCTGTATTTTTGTTGTTTTGTTTGGATCGAAACCATTCAGTTTTTATTTTAATAATTTTCCCAATTTAAAATTTTTGATTCACTTAGCTAGACCTTAGGTGCAAAATGGCACGGCATACCGCATTGGGCACATGGGCGTCGCCGTACGTGGGGTATTATCTACATTCATGAGTTTTCCGTGTTGGTGGTAAGATGGTCCTCTGGCCTCTTGTAGTTGGCCAGTGCTTTAGTGGTGTACATATCTTGCGGGAGCTCAGACTTGCGCCGAACCAGAGAAGCCGCCTTGTGCTTCTTTCTTACCTGTGGGTGGAGAGTCTATTTTATTTTTAAGCGGTAGAGAAATCCATTATAAAGGACATAGAAAGATATACTTCAAGAAAAACAATGCATGATGCATCCATTTACAAACGCCTTACTACACTTTAAAAACTGTCTGAATCATTATGGAAAAACAACTAAAAATTCTTATCAACATAAAAAAACAAAAATTCCATCATGAAAAACAACAAATGATCACAAATCGACATTCCAACCTCCTCTGCCTCCTTCACCACATGAGCTGGCTGCAAATCCACATCAATCGAGTCCGTATCCATAGCAACAGGAGAAGAATCAACCTGGGTCAGCGAGGCATCTCCAGCCTCCATGTTGCCTAGCGACAGAGACTTGGTCTGCTGCAGGAACTGCTTTGACTGTATGAGGTATTGGGTCAGTACTGGGGTTATTTTCAGAAGTTCAGTTGTAAGTTCGTTATTGGGGCAGAATGTTACCAATATAAAAAAATGGCATCGAACTCAGCATATTGGGAAATCCATCTATTTGTAAATATTTAGTTGTCTTGTATGTAAGGGATACTTTATCACAAGGGGTCGGAATATATATGACACGGCCATATGTCAGAAATCTGTAGGTCCACGGTCTTGTTGTTTTAGTGAGTAGTATCACATCACTATTAAGCACACTTCATAACCTAGACTTTACAACAGCAGGCCTTGTATAAGTGGTTAACTAATTTGAATATGGAATGTTCTTGTGACTTAAAAATACTAGTTGGAAGTGATTTCTGTTTAGTACTTTGCCCAAGACTATAGGCTGTTTCGACTACACACCATTTCTGGTGGTCTGGCATTATATCACTCGCCAGTCGGCTTTAAAACAAATATTCAGTGACAAATGTGTTATATGGCTAATCAAATAGGAACTCCCACAAGAGTGACATATGTAAATTTCACTTGAGCAGACACACAAGCACTTAATATTAGAATCAACCAAAATACTATTTGAACATAAATAAATGGCGATTTTAATTTAAATCGAAAAGAAGAAAATGCTACTGAAACCATCTTTAAATAATTAAAGTTAGGAGAAATTATTAAAATTATTTAAAATGAAAGACATCAAATATTGGCAGTGAGTGTTATAATTTCCGCCTTGTGATGTTAATAGTAGATGGAATAATGTTTTTGTAAATGCTGATGCTTAAAACACAAAAAAATCAATTTTAATGCATCAAGGGAATAAAGAGTTGTCAAAGTTTGAGGTAAAATTGGAATAGAAGCAACACAACTGTCTGAGTGTAATAGCTTTATTTGACTAAGTTGGAATCTGATGGATGGCGTGATGGTCGTGTTTAATGGAACGTGGTATTCTGATGAATGGCGCGGATTTTGACCCAAGCCGGGGTGAACGGGACTACTTAGAGATAAATTATTACTAAAACTTCTTAAATATTTTAGTGTTTTGTGTAATGTTAGCTGTTAAGTCTGTTTCATAACTAGTAAAGTTTAGTGACTTTTAATACAAACCTATATATTTAACAAAAAATAATAATAAAAAGTTTTTAATATTAATAATAATAATAATAAAAGTTGCCATTTAAGACTGTTTTTTTCGTCTTCATAAGATTGTTTTGTTAGACAGAGCGATTTTTATTCTTTTATTCGAATATTATTTTGAAGAATATAATAATACTTTAAGACATCCTATATTAATATTCTAATAGGAATAGGAAAGAGATATAAATTAAAACATGTTACCAGAGGCCGTTTCATAGCTATCTCCTGTATTTTCATCCAAAATTCTTCTCTTTCTTTCAGCTTCTGCTTCTCTCTGTAATATGATATCGGCATGAGGTCACAATGGAATGTTAAATTGTAGTGGAGTAGTAGCACACTACTAGCCCCACACAATGTTTTAAATTTCCATGAACTTTTTAGAGATGGAAATACACAGGATTTGTGTAGACTGTACTGATACGGCAAAACAAATATACTCTTTAGTGCACAACAAAAAAGAACTCGCACAAAAAAGCAAACGATTCAATATAAAGCAAACTAGTTTGACTGTGGCTAGACATTCTTAAAATTCTACGCATTATGCTCTTAAAAATACATTAAAATACCATTGATAAAAGCCTGTATACACAGAAACCCATACTTTCGTATGAAAGTCAACGAGTCAAGGACACGGTGACATATTCCTCGATTTATAAACTGTTGACCTGAACTTGACTGATTAGATTATAGACACACTGTAACACAAACAACAGATGGTTGACACAAAAACTTAGAACTAACATTGTGGCTGACGTGATTGCGCACAGAGATTAAATGTACAAATAAAAAAAATTCTTAATTGGATTGAGATAAAATATCTGCATTAAATGCTTTCATTTAATTTTGCACATAGCAATGAGCTAAAGTCCACTGCATTAAAAAAAACTGTATAATGGTTTAAACAAAGGTTGCTACTTTTTATTATGATCAAATTAAATGCACAATCTATATTGCTCAGACGTTTCAACTATCTATTGTTTTTAAACTTCAAGAGCAGTTGTTCAATTTTGGGTGAAATGACTGGCATGACACGAACACCCCTGTGATAACTTATTCATCATACAATGAACCAAACTAGTGCTATTAAGGAATTAAATGAAAATTAAATAGCTTTTGTTTTTTTCCACAACTGGTTAAAAATTAATGCCATCCCATTTTGATTTGTATAATGGTACATTATAAGGTGAGGACCCATGGGGGAGTCACCAAGCAATTTTCCAAATATACTCAAAGTGAAACAATCTCTTTTATTGCACATTCCATGATCCGACGGACATCATTCATACTCCCCGTAACAAGCGATATATCCTTATGCTTTGTGCTGTTGCCAATAGCTTGCACACCTACACTATAAATGATGTCCCAACATGACATAAAGCTACAGCACTTATGGTAACTATAAACATAAATGGCTTACATATTTCTTCAACAAACTACAGCTTTAGCTAAATAGTTGTTAAAATAATAAATTGCAGTATTTTTGGCTGGAATTTACTTAAGTCAAATCTTACTTTTGCTTATCAATCTTGTATTTTTGGGTGCATTCGTCAAATAGTTTCTGGTTCATTTCCATAAATATCTTCAGTGCGTTGTAGATTAATCCATGTATGGTCCTTAAATAGAAACAATACTTTAGATTATAAGAAATTAAAGGTTTCAACTAAATATACTGTAATATAGATAGTACTACGACAAACTAAGAAAGGAGTGGCAATTTTTAACATTTTGCAATAAATAATCAGGTTCAGGAATTTGGTGGAACCAGTAACATTGTTTTTATAATTAAGAAAAATTTCAAAACAGTCAAGTTTGATAGATCTTTTAGAAAGATAGACACAATAACAAATTCCAATGATTAAAATAGCCGTCAACAATGCAGTTAAAACCTCATTGACAATAGGCATGGTTTATCTTGTAGGTCACCAAAGTGGAATTATTAACTTTTAAGAGTTTCCTGCCACAAGTCAGCGGAGATTGCTTATTTGCGTAACAAAGTTCACACTGCATGTCTGGCTGCCACTTTAAAACTAACTTTTCAAAATTTAAAAAAGTACAAATTCCTAAGATTTTTTAATTTTTTTTTTTTTCGATTTATTGAACAAATCTTTAAGATTTAAAAAATCAACTAGGCTTATGTTATAGCACCATGCGATTTTTTTCAGCTATAAAACAAATGTGGAAAATAATATTTAAAATGTTGGCGTTGGTGTAGGTACAGTAAGGACTAAAAAATGATGGTAGCAGCCCTCTGTGGACACTTGGTAAAAGTCCATACTTGACCAAAGATATATTAAAAAGACGTTTGTAAGAAGAAAAAAACCAAAAAGATGTAAATTATTATAGTTTTAAATCATACTTGTTCCAGTGGGTTTTAGAGTTCTTGTATAGGGCAGGGAAAATAATTGGAAGAACGATTGCTGTGTTATCGCTGACCAAGCTCATGATGTACTCGTTATTCCAGTAGTACAAAGCTCTTTCCGCAACCTAGAATAGAAAATAACGATCAAATAAACAAAACCGACTTTTTAAAAGAATTTTTCGGCATTAAAAGAATAAAATGATCACATATAGTTCATCTAATGGGTAAAGTTTAATAATATAGCTCATAAGCTTCTGATGCTTTCACTGAGAACTGGATATGATAAAAACCATAAGGCAAACCACAGTGAGGTGTCTCCGTAGTTCGCACATTGCATTTTGGCAATGCTGTTAAATAAGTTTAAAAAGCCATAACCAGCCTGCGGGAGCCCTTTGCGATTGCTTTGAGCATTTAAAGCGTAGTGAACTGAATTCGTAGGTGAATTTACGATGGAGCAATAACGCATACTGCATTATTTTAGTTGTAAGCCTTTTCGAAATCGATATATTAAATAAACAAGAACACAAAGACTTTCCTAACTATCTATGGTCTTCATCAATTATTGCCTGTATTAAAATATTACTTTGATCGAAATGGAATTTCCATTTCTAATTAGGTAGGTAGCACAGACTTGAAAGGTTAAGGGTTGAAAACTACAACCTGCTATGTCAACTAGTGAACGGACTATGCTCCAACTCAGTCGAATACAATGCGTTATATAAGAAAATCAAAAGTTATGTAGTCTGTTGTTTACATCACATTTTATTAGGTCAGGCAGTCTCACCATGGGTACATGGATTTTTGATAGCCTAATTGACATGTTTATGCCGATTCTGGTTTTCTCATGGCCAAAAAAGGATGTTATCTACATCAATAAATGATTGACATAATTAGCGAGGTTCTAATTTGAATCAGTTCCATTATAAAATTATTCTAGAATCATTAATATTTTAAATGCCAGAAGGTGGTGTCTACAATTATGAACTGATGTTAAATAAATTTTCATATTATCTACAATGGTATTTTGTGCAGAATCTATTGTAAAAAGTAATATATTGTACACATCATAACATTATGGTTATTTAGATCTTAGATGGATAAACATCACAACACCGTTGCCAGAATTGGTGAAATCAAAAATAATTCAAGAACAATGCAAATCTAATTCACATCTTCTTGCTGAATGTACATCACAAGAAGACAGAGTTTAACACGAATTCCGACACAATGTCGGTCATTGTGGACGTTAAATAATATATACTTTAGAAATGTGGAGACGAATTTTTGCACTGTACATATTATATGTTAAACAACATTATTACTTTTATATTCAAATATCGATCTAAAGTTGGTGTAGGTTTTAAGGTTTTATATCATGTGCATATTGTAATTGTAAGAATGGCATTGTGGGGTAATCTTTGATTAACATTGTCAGCTACATGTATAAAATGTCTCATTATAAAATGTACAAGAATTGCCATTCTCTTCTGCTCAGACAATTCAAGTGGTCGGACCTTGGGCAAATAGAAGAATAAAAATTTATAATTTCATTAATTTAGGCACACATAGTATACCCAAGCATGATAAATAGCATAATAATAATAGGCATCAACATAAGTTCTGACAAACTATTCCTTAAAGCTCTGGTTAATAATTAAACAATCAAACAATATTTTATCTACCGGCGATTTGACAAGATAAAAAAGACGTAAAAATGTGCAAGAAATCTTAGCGGGGACAATTGGAATTTTTGTAAGCACAAATATTTACTAAGGATTTGTATCAAACAAAGTCATAAAGTAGTAGATCCATTGCAGTTCGGGATGATTAAGTGATAGTTAAAACACCACACACAGTACGGTTAAAACTTTAAAGAATAAACAAGCAGAAACTGTTCTGTAATGAAAACCTCAAAGTGATACTCAAGTGCTTTATTCTAAAAATAAAAAATAATTGAATAATGACTTGTATAAGAGTAATATGTCCTTAGTTTTCACATTCCTATTGAAATAACTAACTTAAAGAGTTTAATTTCTAACATACCCAAAGTCAGTTAAATATAAAAGCATAAATTTTATATGAAAGTAATAAACCACTTTAAGACAAAATATTTTTTTCTTTTAAAAGTTTTGCAAAAGACGAATGTATTCCATATGTTAAAAAGTGAAGCCAGCACTAGTTTCACTTTTAGAAATATGCACAGGATATCCTACATTTCCAGCACTTTGTTTATACAGAACAAATGTCTTTACAGTTTAAACCCACACAGAAATGACACCAATTGAATGAAAGATGTCGAATTACCTGTATATTAATAGCCAGATCAATAGCGAGCACACACCCATCCACAGGGGACAAAATAATTTCTACTCAGATATGGCAGCACCAGACATGGTGGATCATTTTAAGCTGGCGACATCAGCTTAACTCAATATTAAGCCGAGATAATGAGTAATATCATGCAGGCTGGCATGGTCAAACATATTGGCTTTAAATAAGAGTATGTTTATTTAATACTGTTCAAAAACAGATAAAACACATTTTAATATGTGTTGTCCCATTTTGACTTTTAAACCGTACATTGCATATACAAAAACAACTTGAAAAAAAAGTTCAAGGTTTAATATGATAGTACTATGGTAAGGTACAACTGTCATAAATAATGCATAGGGTTGAAACTATGGTAAACCCAAACACATAAGCCTTATAATGATTATCCAGACTTAAACTGATACAGGAATTAAAAGTATGACAAAAGAAGGGATTTAATATAAAGCAAGACGATTTTCTAAGTCCAAAGCTGTGATTTGGTTTGTCATATTATGTTTGTAAAGACTTTATGTAAGAGAACTTGTTGTTTTGGCATGGATAATATTGCTAGGAAGAAGTACAATACCAGGTAAAACGAAGATTAATGGTGCATATTGTACCAACTAGATGATATGAAATGTTTAGGACAAGATATGCAAGTAAGGTTGACAAATTTATAATTCTAATTGAAATAGGTAATAATTGATCATTCTACCAATCCTAAAGTCCCTTTGAAGAAAGATAAGTTTCATCGATGCAAAATTATGAAAACTGATCATAAATTTGCAACTAAAATTGCATTTATAGACAGTGCTTATAATTAATAATCAAAATCAATACAATTCCACAAACAAAAAGTGAAATATAAAACTTTTTACTACTGAATTAACCAAATAATAAATCAAGCTCATGTGAGCAAAACTTACGTACGAATAGGTTTTAATTATTACTATGCAAACATTAAATCAAGTTTCATTTATAGGAACTTGCTAAATAGAAAAAGATAATCTGACTGCTAAAAAGAAAGAAGCAATTGCAAGTTTATTATTTTTAAACAGAATTTGAATGTGGAATTAGCGTGCCAATATTTTGAATGTAAATAAACATTTCATGTACAAATAAGCATTTTGCCAAATATATATTTTTAAATTTCAATTGTTTATCCATTATAAAATAAAATGTAAACAGATTTTTTTATTTGAAAAGTGTTGTGGTATTACTTTTGACTTGCTAACAACACCATATCTATGTAAAGCAAAACATACCTGGAAATGTGCACTGGAAACACAGAGAGCTAGTTTCTTGAAAAGTGGAACCATAATCTTGGTGAACTCTGACGGTTCTATCACATCTAGTATCTCCTCTAGCTCATTCAGGAACATAACCTCTTTGGGACTGTGAACTTTCGGCCAGAATTTCAACAATCCATCAATAACCTGAGGTTGAGAATTACAGTGTGACTTAAATCACTGAAACAAAACTATGAAGAAGATTGTTGTGATGAAATAATCTAGAAAGTATTCTGTGATAATGGAAAAATATTGAACACTCTGGACTCTGCACAGCTTAGTTCCTGTGTGCTATATCTATAGATACATAATAAGTAACACAGTATTTTGTACTAATAAAACAATAAGCACATTATGCTTTATAGCATGATAATATCTACGTTAAGTGAATATTTAGTCAAAATAGTATTTTGTAGCACTACAATAACAAACAAAGTATTCTCCATTCTATACTAATATAAATGTAGCTTTCGATCACAGTATTATGAATTTGAACACTAGTAAATATGTTATTTTATACCGGTACTCCAATAACAAAAATATAATACTCCATCGCATTTTAAAATTGCAAGCTGGCTGAAAGTTAATTTAAAAGAGAACTACTACCGGTACATTTTCACTACAATTACTGGATATAAATAAACAGAAATGCTAATTTTAAAACTTACCGGTTTCGTCAAAGAAGAGTCTTTTTCCAAGAACTGGACTACGCAATAAGCAAGCTGAAAAAAATTAAATTCAGGCTTAGTTTTTTTTGTGCTACATATATAACATGAATAAATAAATACTTTTTGGCATGATTATCATTTATTTTAAAATATGGAAAGGATAAATAACATCCATGAATTACCACTCTGCATTTAATTATCTATCATGTGGCTTCATAAAAACTGACCAACTGTTATTAGTCTGGCATTCTTTGAATATAAAAAAAATCATCATGGTGATAAAAGTCTTAGTTTTATGGTATCGTCACTTACTTGTGGATGGTACACAGTTAACGATCGTGCCTTATGCAGAGGAATGAGAACTTGAACAAGAAACACTTTATGCTCTTCTTTTAGTGGAAGTGCAAACCCATTGATGATGCTAAAAATGTGGTAATACAACCATCATAAACATCTCTTGACTTATTTGGTTAAACATAACAAACCAAAGGGGTATATTTCTATTCTTTTTATTTTCTCTTTTTTTTAAACTAATTTGCTAATAAAACATTTTTAAACTGCATCTTTGTAAATTACAAAGTGCATCTTTTGCAATCATGTGGGTATAGGTATACTAAAATATATATTAATCCAACAGACTAAAGGAATCTGGTGTCTACAAGTAGAAGGCAACTTGTACTTTTCAACTTTCAACAATAATTATGATTCATGAAATTCCTATTGTAAACCGTAAAATGTAATTTATATTTATCCAGAACTTATGTCTGTGTTTCAATGTACTAACCTGCCTAAAATCTCCAGAAGTTCAGCAATTCCATTGTGTCGTTCATTTTCATATATGAATCTGGAAGATTTCGGTAAAAATGAGAAAAATCAGAGCTGAGTTGATGTTTTGTGCAATAACATCTTGTATCTTGAAAATCGACCACAGCGATCACTATTTTCATCCATTAAATAAACAACAAAGTATTTTGCAGAATGATTTTTTTGTGTCACAACTTATTGGAAGTATTGGGATTACACACGAGGTTTAAGAACATATGAACTATTGATTAGTATGGTTGTATTGAGTTTTACACCATCTTAGTTCAATGAAGAAAAATAATCAATTCAGGTAAAGAATGCAACTGGAAGCCACAAAAAGACTATAGAATTATTTGCTTGTTAACCAAAGCTAATAGCACACTAAATGAAGATGCTCTTGTCATTTTGTTTGATGTGTGAAATTTACAACACTACTGGAGACATTGAGACCACAATGTAAATTTCTTATTGGCTGAGTTTTAACAACAGACAGGTATTCTTTTAAAACTAAATTCACATCTAAGATGTCCAAACACTTATAAGACTATACTTAAGGTAATTTCAAAAGTCCTTTTGGCTCCAGCATCTATGGTAAATATAATCTAGAGCAAAAGCCATCTGAATATTGTAATCAGAATTTTGATTAAAAATATGAAGATTGCACAAGTTAAAACACCTTAAAGCACATTTATAAGATTAAGTTCATTTAAATATCAAAATTCATTTATAATTTGTTTTTATATTTTACCAATTCATTTATGTTTTAGTGACAATGTATATTAACAAATTAAAATCTCATTTAAAGGATCATGAGAAAATTCAACAGGGCATTGGTTACTAGTGAAACTTCAAAAAAAGAGCTCTTTACTAACTTGTAAAATATATTATTGATGTGCTTGCGAATGTGTGCACGTAGTCCAAGGAATTTTCCATAGATTCTATGTAAAGTGGTCTTCAAGAAATCCCGTTCACGAGGGTCCTCGCTATCAAAAAGATTCAGCAACTGGAAAGATTTTTTTCATAAAATGAAGAAAAAGGTTGATAATATTCGTGGCTAATTAAGACCAATTTTGACTTGGAACTGGAACCAGAATATTGTTTTAAATGTTTTTATTCACAAAAAAAGTATACAGTGTGAAACCACAAGAATTTGTGAGTTATTATTAAGCATTTTAATGCATGGCATCTAGAAATACTTTCTCAAATGTTTTAAACTTAATGAGCAATCCATCGCTCTGAACAGGGCAGTTTTATGAAATCGATATATGGCGCTATGACAAACAAGCAGTTAAAAAGTATTACAAAACCATGTGCCATTTCTGTTACTAGGCAGAACTTGTTAAACTGTACACTGATTTCGTTTCAATTTTAGAAAGAAAATTCCTTTTTTGCATTCTGTTGTCAGATGGGTATTTGTCACTCATCAGAATATCATGTACCATAGTTGAGTTGCCGAAGCTCTTTTACAGTCTTTATATTTTGATAGTATTGTAATTTTCCATAACCTATTTAAACCCTTTTGGTCCAACCAATTGTTAAATGCATTGCATATGTAGAAAAAGAACAGCAGATCATATTGTGTCATCCATGAACATCCTGCTGATACTTTTACTTCTTTTAATTGATACTAATTATTAACCGACAACAAAATTTAAATACAGATTTAATAAAGAAATTGGTCTACTTTAGAACTAGACTAGTAAGTTTTTAAGGTATACAAATAAATTCAAAAATGTTGACTATAAATAGTGTTTAAGCTGAAATTGAAAATAATGTAGTTTCAGTGTTGCAAATACCGGTACTGGTTCATTTAAGAGCATATTTTAGGGGTCGGAAAAAGTGGCCTGGACCGCCAATTTTAATAAATTTGTTAGGCCTTTATGAGAACTGAGTGATAAGAGCCATTTTACCAAATATATCCAATATTTTGTTTTAACATTAAGCATTATGGCATAAAAAAACAAATTCTCATCTTAATCACAATATTGAATTAGTTTTATGCTTTTTTGATCATCTTAAGTAAATTTATCATGTTATGATGGGTGTATTCTGGAAAAAGTTGATTTACCATGCACAATCCAAAATTAAAATGCATTCAATAAAGTAGTTTTTTACCTCAAGTACAAATTTCTGGTCGATGTATTTCCTAGCAATGTTTGGTTGGAAGTCAGGTGATTCCAAAAATCGAAGAAAGAATTCATAGATTAACTGAAAAAAGGATCAGTTTTAGTTGTTCATTTCATTAATATATTTGCTTTATTATTCAGCACAGAGCACATTAAAATGAGGAATGCATACTTAACACAATATTGTCATAACCCCTATTTAAATTAATGCAATAACACATTTCATTTCTATTTGACGGAATAATACAATAACTGAGATTTTAACACACTATGTTTATTTAACACACTTATAAACTATATGCAAATTCAAAAATTTTATTTTTATCAAAATCAGATAAGATTCTTGGTCGATTAATAAACTATTAAATATGACAGTCAGGCCAAAAATCCATCAAATTTCAGGAGAGTAAGAGCTCATGCCAGTAAAATCGTAATGTGAGTAACGGGAGTAAACAAAGCGCACAACCATGGTTTGTATGACGTAACACTAGTTTAAATGTGGTATTATAACAATCTTACATTATGATGCAGTATACTCCAGTATTTGGACGCGCCGTATGTATAATAAAAAGGTAATACTCGAGTAAAATAGAAAACGCCCACGAAAAACGTTAATTAGTTTTTTATATGCAAGAGTAAATTCTTACTCGCGTTACTCGGGCGAATTTTTGGCCCTGGACAGTGTAATGGTTCTTCCACAGTCTTTGTTAAAGTTTTTCTATTTCTTTAAATGGTGCAAAAGAAAGTCCCACCTGAATATGAGGCCATGATGCCTCTAGTGTTGGTTCATCTTCCTCAGGATCAAATTCAGCCCCAGATGGGTTGCTTGATGGGGGGAGGGAACGGAACGTGTTCACTGCAAACTGAAGGCGTGGTTGATTAAAACCACTATGTGGATAGGATTCACATGTTTTCGCAAAAACTGCTCAGCCCCCAAAACAACAAAAGTGATTTATTTTAAATACAAGGAGAAATTTAGACAGCAAAACTAACAAATTATAGAAGATAAAATAAACGTTTTTAAGTCAGGAGTAAAATGTTCTTTTTAATCCATGTTATAAACACACATTGAATCAACAATATGCAGTTTAGATGTTTTATTTAGCTTAAATTGGCTAAAGTGTAGAAAATGTTAAATCATGACATTGGAGATAACTGTTACAAATATAAATGTGTATCTTCAAGGAGCATAATATAAATCGTAGTAACATAAAAAAGCTGCAGGAATATCGCTAATAGTGTTTCAGAATTTTATCTGTTTATATTTTTACAACCCGGACATACAAACAGCATGCTAAAAAAAATTATATATTATAATTGAAAGTTACCATGTGCACTGCTTCGGGATAAATAGGATCGGTAATAACTCCCCGGTTGTGCGTCACATACTCCACCATTTCATTTAACGCTCCTCGTTTTATTTCTTTCCACTTGAGGTCACTGAGCGGGTCAGAAATAAAATCGAAGACAACACAGCATTGTTGCAATTTTCGAGTGAATAAACTCTCAATGTCATTTGGGGCAGCGTCTTTAAACAAAAAAATATAACTTAGTGGGTTAATGCATTGCCTTTCAATATAGGTTTACCTCTGTAAATAATGAATTTATCCCAACCTACTATCGATATAAATGATGCAAAGCATTTCTAACATTATCAGTACTACTGAAATATTAATCAGAAAAAGGGGTTTATCATAAGAAAATAGAGAAACCTTCATAAAATATGACAAATTCTAAGCAGTCCACTTAAAATTAAAACCAAAACAGCCGATTAACTTGCTTCCTACCTTTTAGTGCAGGCATTTTAACCAACTCTCGGTTTTTTGAAACATTAAACCGAGAAGAGCTCTGGCTCTTTTCCTTTTTCACTAGTGGCACTCCTGGCGCATGCTTTACTTTGATCAGTTGAGTTACTGGTGGTCCAACTGGATTAAAATGACCACCAGCCTTTTTCTGTGAATAGATAAAATGTTATGAAGCTATAAAACAAAAAAATGAATTCAACTCGACCACATTTCTTTTGTTTAATTTAAACCACTTAGAAACTGGGCGTCTTTTAAAAGTAAGAGTGAAGAATTAGCACAAAATATTTAAATTTGCCAATAATGATTGTGCTATTTTTGCTTAATGTGCAGCTGAAGAAATAGGACGTTTTTCCCTTATTTCGATGATTTCGATTGTATTTGGTAAAATTAATCAATGGAAACAGTGAGAGACCTTTACACCTCGGTATTGGTATACATTGCTTCCTCTATCACTTAGCTCATGCTGTATGGCAATTGAGTGTTACTGTTGTTACATTTGACATTTTATAAAACGACAAGAAAAATTCCTTAAAAATTGTGCCAGTTTAACATGCATTTTAGGATGCATTTAGTTATTCTATACCAAATATAAATACATATCAGTACAAATAAAAAACAAGCAAACATACATCTTCGTCTTCTTTAGACTTTGATGCACTTGTTGATGCCTTGGCCAAACCCTGTAAAGAAAAAAAACACACACAATTTAGCATGATTTAGAAAAAGCAAAAACCAATCTAGATGATGATATAGGTTTTGAAAAATTGGCTAAAGCATTCGAGTCCAGAGTGTCTGTTTTCGTCAGTTACAAACACGATGATATTGTGTGCATAAAATTTTTATGGTCGTTAACATTAAACCAACATTCGCCTGGTTATTAATTCTAGTTTTGGGTAAACATTTAATGTTTATGTAACAATATTATATACAACAATATTATTCTTATTTAATATTCTTGACAGGCTACATAAACCAGCTACGGAAAGAAAAGATAAACATAGTGAAGACTCCTTGTTAATTTTAAATTATTGGTGACTTATTATTTATTTACATTTTTTAACCTGGTTTGCTATAATTTATATAAATGCAGCATTTAAGTCATTAAATATATAGTGGTTTGTGTGATTTTTAACATTTTTAAAACAGTGGAAAGAGGAATAAATGTAATATACATAATAGCCAATTTATGTAGGATTCGATTTCATATTTTATTCTATTGGATGGGAAATCCAAAGGGTTTCATGCTCCTATTACCTCATGCCCACCATCAGGTTACTGGAGTTTTTGTAGTACAGTATGTTGTGTATGATAAAAACATGCAACTGTTTGAGGTAATACTATTAATCTACTGGATTGTTTCAATGTCTTCATCAGGAGATCCTGTGTCCTAATGTGGAGGTGTCACTCCGGTATACAATTAGTACTGCTTAGGTGATAAAAGGTTCAAAGCAATTAGGATTAGCAGGACTAACCTTGTCTCCTTTCTCCTTTTTAATCTTGTTCGGCATATTGTTAATTACCGGCAGTTGTACCAAAGCATGTCTCAACTTTACTACAATTAAGTTATGTCAAACTACATGAATAGCCTAATATAAAGGAAATTACCAATCCTAAAATGCAAGATAAAACATTTCTGGGTTATCGAGGGATGACTACATAACATTGTTTAGGCCAAGTTTAAATGTTTGCCAAACTTTTTTTTTATTGGTCTCTCTGTTAGCTTAAACAATGTATGAAAACAGTTGTTTCAATTGAGACAACTCTTAATAAAGCATTGTTTTAGGTATCATACCGGTAATTTACATTACATCTATCATGAAAAAAGTAAGATTTAAATAATTGCAGTATGATTTTTATAAAGGAAAAAGTATTTTTCCCACCCCTGTAAAAATTCTACAACATTTCAAAATTGTATATAAAAAAAAACACTTTAATAATAAAAAACATTGACTGTATTATTTTTATTTCTAATACATTAAACTCTATTCCATGCAGCTACTGGTATATTATACATAATTGGGGCTTTATTAAAATGGGAACAACAAGAAGGATAAGCAGGGTGGGACAACACACAATTCTACTAGACATCGGGGCAAAACAGAACACTATTCTGTGGAACAGTGGAAAGAGGGGCGGAGGGGTATTATTGACATTAACATAAGTGGGTAAGGGTATATCATGTACGGGACCAGTTATATATCATAATAACAAAAAAAAATTTTCTGCTCATAATATACACCTTTCCCCTTTTGTTATATCCCATGCCGCTCAGTTAATGACGAAATACCCCATCCCACTTATTTAGTAAAAAAAAACTTTGTCCCGCCCCGCTGTCATGTAGATTAGTAAAGCCCTATAATTGCATAAAGCTCTCTGGTTTTACTTAACTGCCAAATTACCTCATATTTTTTTCATAATGCAACATTTTTTATTATGTGGTTACAATGACATTTAGGATTTAAGAAACTTAGCAGTCGAACAGTTGGAACTCTCTACATATTAAGTGCTTATCGCCATCTACAGACTATCATAATGCATTATGATAGTTTGTATGGGTGCTATTTTGTTGGTCAGTGGCATACCACTACTCCAGTTTAAACCTTCAGATAGCTTTTATCATCAATTATGTAACAGACAAAGGTTCAAGATTTATAATATAAATGTGGTTTGCTATACTTTACTTTATAGTTTAGGCCACAGGTTAAGTAAAGTAACATCCTTTCTAATAAAATTTAAACTTAAATTCACACCCTAATTTTAACAATAAATGTAACTGATAAAAATGTATATTTTATATGATAAGGAAAGGTAGGCAATAAGGTAAGGTTAACTAAAAATGTATTTGGCAAAATATATAAGATTAACATTTTTACATTAAGTACACTTTTTTATCTACAAACCTTTATACTAATAGACCTATCATAATATAGTCTAGAATCTAGATTATAACGAATTCTATGAAAAATAACAATTACAAACTAAAAACTGCATTGATCAAATAAAAACCGGCGTTTTATTTCTGTCTGCGGTTGCCATTTATCGAGTTGCTGGCGATTTAACCTTACGACCCTTTTAGCAGTTTACGCTAGAGGCGTTTCCAATGTTTATACTTGGGGACTGCAGTTGGATGTTACTTTATGACAAGTCAACGAATAAATATGAACAAACAATATAAAGTAGTGACCTCATAAATAAACGGCAATCTAACCAAACATACAAACATAAATCCTTAATTTGAGCAAATATAAGCACAATGGCAGCAGTAAAAAAGGAATCAATCGATTTAAAGGCGGCGGCTGCTGCCAAACTCGTTCTTCAAGAACTAGATCCTGTTGCCAGAAAAAAACGGCAAGAATTTACGAGCGGTTATCCGCAAGGTAAATATGCTTAAAAATAATCGAAATTATTACTCGCCAATTTAATGAGTGGTAAAACGTTTTTTCAGGCATAATCGGAATTCACGCAAAAATGTTAAGAAATTTTAGCAAGACATTTTTTTTCACGTCCACCTTTGCCGGTTGTACTGAAATACGACTTTTTCTCAAGTTAACCGTTCAGGTACTGAGTAACGGTGAGTAAATAAAGTGCGTTGATTAAAATCCCCACTTGTTAACGAACAATTTGACTAAGATGTTAACATTAGTCTAGTTATGACCAAACTCTATTCCATTTAGTGCCTTACCCAAGAACACAATCGACCGACTAGTTTCGGGCCTACAACGCACTGACCCACCAAAGTATTTGGCCAATAAATAATATATAAAACTTTGTTTACACGCGGACAAAGATTGGCCACATACTAGTTATTAAAGTGACGTAATATTTTCATGGATACGTCTGTGACGTCATAGACTGGTATTTACGATCCACTCCCTCTGTGAATAAAATAGTGGAAGACAAAACCGCACGTTTTCTTTGATACACTTACAGCGCAGCTAGATGCTGTATTAACCCATTGTGTTTCAGGAAAACAAAGTACCATTTTGCTATGATTAAATGACGGCCAATACACTCGGTTTAATCTGCAAATCGATATTGTTACTAAGTTATACTCGCTACGCGTATCGGATAGCGGCTTAACAAAGTTATTGTAGAGTAGCAATCATTTAACGTTACGGCAATTTGTAACGTTCTATTAAATCATTTGGATCTAGAAAACGTCCGTTTATGAGGTAACTGATTTTCGCGCCTTGAACCTACAACCCGTCAGGCATGACCGACGTACTTAAAACCTTAACTTTAAACATTTTTACCGGTATTACTCCAAAACCATGATGGGCTCGTCAACAAAACCGTTTGTATATAAATTGGCATATGTATGATCACGTTAACCAATCGGCCACATAAACTTGCATATTATGATTTTGTTTCTTTTTGTGACAATAAATGGCGTAATCTCTAATGGCCTGGCTGTTCCAAGCACCTACTCTTTTGTAAAATGTTAAGCCAACATCTCACTCTCGTAATATATTACCTTTTCAAATATTTCATTCTTTGTCTGGCATACGCTTTCCATTAATTTGAATCCAAACCACGTCCATGTTTCCAACGTAAAACCACAACCTACAGGGCTCAGTCAAATGTTCAAAGATTGTTGAAATCAAACGAGATGCCGCCCATCAAAAGACAAAATTGGTGATATCACGGCAGACAAAACTTTGGAGTCGAAGGTGAGTCTTGTTCTATAAGTAAATAGCATGTTCACCCTTCCACCCGATGTTGCCTTTATTATGCATGCTCTTTATATGGTCAATTTAGCTTTTCCGTGTATTTGGTGAAATACCGACCGAGTAGATTCAAAATTTGGGTTTCGGGTTTAAGTTATGGGCTAAGATTCTACAGTCTAATGCGCTCGTTTTTTAACCATTGACCAGGGGCACAGGCGGCCGAAACTCATTAACTAGTGTATTAAAAATCCGCACCACCTCTATTTTGAGGCCGCAAGTTGCACATCCATGATTTATATGTTTTGTTGAGACCATGTTAACACATGTACTTTTGGAACCGTTATCCCATTAAATCGTCCAATGCTGCTGAATGTGCGGTGCTTGTATCTTAAATTCATGTGCACAAAATGTTTTAAACAGATTGCCATATATGGGTTATATATAACCTTAGTGTGTACCTTTTAAGCTTGACCTTCCTAAAAGCTCGTCTTTTTACACAAAATATAAAACTTTTATCAAAAGAAATTATTTTTTACCTATATTTTTGTTGAAGCCAGGGGACGGCAACCTGCTGGTTTTTCATTATTTTGATACGGTTCTTATTAATGTTATTGCTACTGTAGCGAGCGCTTAATAAGTTCAATACCCTTGCATAAGTTAAACAAAAAGAAGAACACTTGCGTTTTGCGGCTCCAAGTTATTTTTATTTTGTGCAATATCGGTTAAAATGGCTCTTTATGTACAAAAGCCGTTTGAAGCTCTCTGAAAAAATTTAGGGCATACCACCAACGTGACTAGGAAAAATAAACTCACAAATGGGCTAATGGGGATCTACGACATTCCACAATATGTTCGTATAATGCAGGTAAAAATCTGTAACTCTCCATCTATAGGTCCGCAGAACCGGGTGACCGCAAAAGCTCGTCGGCTGGTGCAGGCGGTCATCGGGAGAGTTTGGCTGGTGGGAATGCCGAGCTTATGCTGGATGAACTAAAGGTAGATCTAGTCTTCTTGTGTCATAATACTAACTCGTGGGGTGAAGGATGGGCTATTCCTGTGTATGTGAAATGCAAGGGGTGTTTTCATACGGGCAATCGTCAGATTACCTCGCTCCCATCATTACGTCGAGCTATTGTGACTCCTATGATTAAGACAACCTTTCAGTTTTAGTACAACCAATCTACTGGGTCTTCGCGAGCTCTCTTATTAGGTTTTTCCAAGGTCGCAACAGATTAGCTAGCGACCAGTTTCGAGTCGGCAACGTTTCGGCTGAAAATCGATGCACTGATCTACACAAATTGTATATAAACTAGCTGATTTTCAGACCTTTTCACTGGTATTATGCCAAAAATACGACGACCCAAGAAATATAATCAAGCTGGAGCTGATAGAAGTCGACAGTCAGTCAGCAGCTCTAAGAAGGGGAAGCCTTAACGTTGGGTGAGCTTCAAATGTTGGTTTGTCGTAATGGATAATGCAACGCTTTTACATCAGCCGGTTGTACATATTTTTAGTTGCGATTTGAACAGTGTTCTGCGCGGCGCTATATAGTTCCTAAGGGTAAAGCACTTTACGAGCATTTTCTTAATCTCGAAGATTTAAATTGTTTCATACAAATACACTTTATACCAACGCACTGCGCAATCCAACCGGGCATGTGGCATGGAATGCTGTTGTTGAAATATCACTAGATTTAGTGCTTGTATCCGTGAAAGGCATTAACCAAATACTCTGTGATAAAGCAGTTGTAAACATGGGTGTATAGCGACTGTCTGATTCTCATGCCCGAGGGTAAAAACGTACTCTCTCTACCCACATTCACGTTTTCGTGACCCCCATTTTGGTAATTCTAGAATTGCTACCATGCATTTGCATGACGTCGTAAAAGACATGTACAACAGCAAAAGCGTTTTCATGATGGTGAAAGACAAACGAGTGGCAGAGCTCGACTTGGAGTACGTGTTTCGTTACGGGGTGCTGGGCTATGGGTATTCACACCAGCTGAAACACGACCAATCGTCGATATCGCATATTATGTGCGAATCCATGTTTTTCAAAGGTACAGTGATCTCATAATTTCATTTCTGGTGCATAAATAAATAAAAAGAAAGTAGGAAGAAAAGGTTAAAAATAAGGAGTTGGGCGTTCCTCATTTATTTCTTACGGCGTCTTAGTAAAACCTCTTGCTCAAACGTTAACGTTTATAATACGACATGTCGGCCAAATGCAACAGCCAAAAATGACGTTGATTGCGGCACAACAAAACGACCCATCTTACTAATATAGTCCCACCACCGATGGAGAGAACTGACGATGAAGGATTTCTTGAAACCTGTGATCTTCCACATCCAGAGTACATCCCGTTCACCGAGGTTGCGGTTGGGGAGGAACAACCAGCTAAAAAGGCCGTTCCATCTTCCGCAAGCTTGCTATATATGGAGGTAAGACAGGCCGATGAGTTCGGTGGTTACTCTCGACAGATTATTCTATAACGGGTTAGTGCGTCGCTGTTTAGAAGAAGGGTTATGGTTCGAAACTGATCGCTAGCTAGTCAGTTGTGTCCTTGGTCAAGGCACTTAATGTACATTCCCTGGTCCCTGTTGCTTGATGGGTTCTACTAATATAAAGCCCGTGTGTTAACCCCCTTGGTTTTCACATTCACGGGGATAAACATAAATATCCTATCCTATACGCGGTCTCATTAACTATATACCTATATAAATAATAACAAAAAAATGTCTGTATTATCAAGAGTAATCAAATTTATTAGGATATCGTTTAATTTTTTTTTATATGTATATATACATATTTTTATTTTGTTATATTTTTAAATTAGCTGTTTTCATATTTTTAAATGATATATAGCCAAATATAAAGATTTTCTTACTTTTATTATAAACCATGTTGCGGTATACCTTTATAATAATTACTCGACCATCTAAAGATGGCGCTGATGGTATATAACATAAACAGGTGGACACTTCAAACGTGACTGAACTCATCCGAAATCGCAGACGACTATCGCGCATGCGCAATGAATATATCAATCTCACCACTCGGCACGACAGAACCAGATATCTAGAATCACTCGTAGCCAAACTGGGTAATATTCCGACTGTTTTTTACTGCTTGGACTATATTTTACACGCTACCTGGACGGTATTGTGGGATATAAGACTAGACTTTTTTCTAATAAAACTTTAAAAGAATGGAATTTTACAGTTTAAATTTGCAGGAGTTCGAGCACATAGCTCGGATGACGGAACCGCCGGTGATGAGGACGGGGACGACGATGAAGGACCTGGAGATGGCAGTCCCCGCCAATTAGCCGGGATGTCATTAGATGTTAGACGCCAGAGTGACGCTGTTAAGGCAGTAGTTGGAAACTTATCTCCATTGCTGCTAATGGCAACTGGGCTTCAGCAGCGTGGCACAAGGTAAAATATTCATTTAAATTACCAATTTCCGCTGGTTTGCTATTGTGATAGCGCGTCAGCCCAAGTGTATGGTGGAAACCTTGACGATTAAGTCATTATGCTATTTTTAGTCCAATTGTACGAACAGAGCAGTTTGATGAATACCCTGCTGTGTTAAAACGTTTGGCTAATATTATATATTATACCGCAATCAGTCGAATGTTTTTTGCGCTATAACCATCTGCTATAGCTAGTACGTAAAACGGCATTTAAAATATTGTGGACTACCACCTCCCGTATCCTAATCATTTTACAACCGCGTTGGTTGTAAGAGCAAAATTGTGGGAACATCAGCATGTGCATACATTCCGTTTTTTGGAATAGTGGGGTGTGTTGCACACTCGGCAGAGCATAGTAATCGGCTTGCAAGCGGCTGATTATTGCTTCCATCACAAGTGCACATTAAAAGTTGTTGATAAGTTATTTCGGAACCTTCAAATTAACTAAGAAATAAATTATAAATTTAAGGAGCGGGGTAATACGGAAGAGAATGACCGAGTCGTCCAACGACGATTCGGACAATGATTCAAACGCAGATGAAGGAGAAGCAAAGATAGATCTCGGAAGCAGACCTGGTACGAGTGAATCGCAGAGAGGTACGGAAGAAAAACCTGATCCAGCGACCGAGACTAAACAGGTAACGTAGATGTTTATTGAACTTTGAACTTTTTGACAAATAAAATAGATTTAACACTATAGTTTATAATAAACTGAATTGTGCAGGCTATTTTTTAACGACAGTGCTATCTTTAAGGAGCAAAAAACATACAAAACTTTTGCGCAATCATGTCTCTCTATCAAGTTTTTAAAGATAATTTTCCCTTTTGCTTAATAACCTGATTTGATATTTTATAGGAAGGGTCTAAAGGACTGATGAAATTACTTCGAAGAAAAGTCTTAGTGCCGATGCGACTGAAGAAAATGTTGGAACCTGGTCACAAACCGGCAGCGAAAACATTGGATGTTGGGCAAAATTCTGAGACTTCCTCAGAAACTTCTGTAGATCCACCGCAGGTAAAAAAAAAAACTAGGTTAGATCAGTTCGATGTTGATTTATGTGCCGTATAAACAGTCTAATATTGAATTTGGCGTACTCACGGTCGTGATTCTAAAGCCACGGTAGGTTTTTACATGTATTGCAGCAATGGGTGAAAAAACACTGTCATCGATTACTCAATTATATACAATACATTATATTAGCTTTATTAACCTTGAAGAACACATGAGAATCGTACCTCTTATATACATCTTAACGTTACAAAATAAGTTTTCCTACTGCATTTCAGTTCCTCAGCGTCCTTCAAAGAATGAACCGAATATCAACACAGGACGATGCAGACAAAAGCGACAAGGAATAATAAAATACTTTTAAAACAATTTGTTGCGGCGCATTTTAGTTATTGATCTTGGTGATATTGATGAGAATAGTAGTTTGTTGGTAAGGTGGGCTCGAATCTTTCTTATTTTGAAAAAGATCATGTTTGTCCACGTGGTTGTAAAACAAGAGTCGTTATGACGTGGAAATAGTTACAGTGACGCGTACCTGTGTCTGATTGACCATTAGGCAATTAGGTATAGGTTGGGGCCAATCAAAATCAGGGCACAAACATTAAAGCAATATGTTGCCCAATGTCAAATTAAAATGTGCAATAGGACAAAAAGAGTCTTGAGCTAAACCGACGTTTAGATTCCGAGTTACAATAACGTATGTTAAGTAACTTGCCGACAGTGCAAACATAAAATAAAGATTTAAAGTTTTGTTCGCGTAATATTACGACTAGTGAGCCGATGAGTAGCTATGTCACGTATAATGTGTGAAATGGAAACACTGATGAATAATGGTTCCGAAAACATTAATATGAGTTAAAAAGGTATAAAAACCCATTATCGGAAGTTTTCCAATTTGCTTCGAACATTTGAAGTAGCTTATTACTTTTAAGTATAGCCTGTCACATCCATGGAAAACATGTATTTCACAGTTCGACACTTTAAAATTCAATTTGTTATCGGCGTTCTATCACATCATCAGTATTCTGAAAAAAAGAATAAAGTCAAAATAAAAATCGTATAAATTTACACATAACCAAATATATACTTTTTAAGAAATTTCGGAATGTTATTCTAATTTCAAAAACGAAAACCATACTGAGGAAGCGTTCGGGTGTTTAAAATATATATTACTTATATTTGTTGAATGTGAACTTACATCAACGACCATGTCGATTATTCTGTCATGACAGGATATTAGATTGTGTGCTTGGTGACAGTGTTTCTCGAGGGAAGGTAGGATGCGGTAATACCAGCACACCAGCGAATTCTCCCTGCATGAGAAATGTGTGTGGTGTGGGAGGTCATTTCTTATACACTTCTGGTAGGGCCGAGGAACGGATTAATGTCGGTTTATCTTGTAGGTAATACAGCTCCTATACGTGTCCAAGCAGGACTGTCATTGGGTGGTTAAATCAGTCGGTTTTTTTAGGGCAAGTCATTAAGTTGATTTTCCGTCAATTCAGCAGTATAATTGGTTGAACCAAATATTAACAAGTCAAAACTGATTACATATTTATATTCTTGCTGTATGGGGCACATGTATAAGGGGATAACGGTTATAATTAACGAAGTTGTTGGTTATTTGACATTATATATATAGTAACAAAGAACTCTTCTATTCATGCATCAATTATGAATGTTGTGTGTTTGTTAATTACTTAAAAAATACATTTTTTTCAAGCGAGCTTTAAAACAAATGAGCATGACTAGAGCCCCTTCTTGATGCTGACCAGGCATGTCGTAGTTTATCGGGGAAGCTCTTTGACAAAACACTATTTTACGAAAGTAACTATATCTTACTCATCAGAAGCGTTATCCATAAAAGTCATTAACTCCCTTTCAGCGTCAAAATATTCGTCATCACTCATTGAATCGTCGTCTGGGCAAAAGAACACGAAATATAATGACATTTAAGGCATATATGTATGCAAGCATTGTCAATATTGCATTATAATAGTATGAGGGTATACCTACAAGGCATTTTAATAAAGTTATTTAACAATAAAAATGAAAAATGCTTTAAAACAGGATTTTGTTTTTCTGTCCATTCTTAAGCATTAAAATAAACGTTAAGACCTCGAAAGAAAAGCTCCTTTCTGATTTCCTCAAAATTATCATCCGAATCGTCCGAATTTTCCGCATCCTCTTTGTCAGCCATCTCTTTCCGTTGCTTTTCAAAATTGTGATAAATCAATTATAATAGCGTGGTAAGATCTTTAAATATAAAAATTTTAAAGCATAAATACATGGAATTGTTAAATGCCGGTGGGTTTTTAACAAATACAAAGCTTGTTATTGGGTTAAACACCAAACCATTCGTATAAAAGGCGGGATATTATAATATTTTTACTTGGCGTTTCTCTTTTTCCAGTCTTTCCTTCTCTTCAGCCTTACGTATCATCTTGTCCTAAAGGAAAATATTGCTGCATAGCATAATTGTTTGGTGCTTTTATATCGAATTTTCGAAAAATATTTATTCGTCGACAGACTATGTTCGTTTTAAAAGTATTTTGTAAACGAATCGGTCGCATTAAGGGGTACGATAGGATATTTATCTTTATCCCGGTAAATTGGAAACCACAAGGAAAACTATTACACGGTAAACGTAAAATTCCCTCGGAATTGTCTCAAAGGTTCGTTCTCAAACAAGTACCCGTCGAGTATTGGAGATAATAAAGAAGTATCTACTTTTTCTATTTTAACTTAATAATTTTCTAGGCTCAAGTGACGCCTGCAAAACACCTACATCACCTACAGCCAGCGTTAGGTTACGAAATGACAGCCTTTATGATGCCTGAAGACTGAGGTCGCTTTTACGGACTGAGCTAATCGGTCGGAGAAATACGTGACATGTGTCCGGTCGTGTGGCCGAATGTTGACCGCTAACAATACATACATCACATTAAATACAAAAATATATTTTTAGTGGACGAAACGTTCACATTGAGATATTGAGTAACAAGTTAAAAACAAAAGATTAAACGGCATCATTAAATGAAACCGAACGCGCAAAAACGCAAAATGGCGAATATGCAAGAGTTAGTTATGTCAGCTAATACAGGGAGTATACAAAGACAAACTTTTTAACTTACACGTAGAGTTAACTGAAAGTTGTCCACCAGTACGGCTATAAAGAGGCTGAAATAAAACGAAGAAGATAAGTATGGTATGCCGGCATAATGTGGCCATACAAATTATTGAGACTTACTTGAGAAACACAAAATATTCGATGATAATGTAGAAAAGGAGGTAGAAGAACATCTTTACTTCAAAATATCCTGCAAAATTATAACAAAAAGCTCGTCACTTGAAAATTATATAAGTATGATTTAATCCTTGTACACAAAATAACCAAGACGTAATTCATCTATATTTGACAGCGTGCATGGGAGATGCATGCTGTGGACTGTGCGACAGATGGTAAAGTCCCCATGTTTCATAAAGGACAATTCACCTGTGATAGCAAAGTAAATCGCCATATTTTCTTTTTAATCGTCATGCAAAATAAACTGCACTTATCTCAATTAGTTCGTTACAAGTTTATGGCGCGTGTAGGTGCCATGAAACCAGGGCCGGTTTTAGGCCGATTTGACCGATTAGACCAAATTGGGCCCCGCACCTTAAAGGGGCCCCGCGCTAGCTGGGGTCTTTCTGTATTACATGGTTTAAAATACTACTGAAACGTAAAATAAAAAGTAAAATAATATTCTTTCTCATTGTTATGCATCGTAACTAAGTCAAATTCACATTTCTGTGTCTGCCTGTTACGTCATAATGAACATGGTTGCAAAACAATATATATATATATATATATATATATATATGTTTGGAAGTAAAACAATATATGGTAAAAGCATCCACCTTTAATTTGTTTTATAGCAAATATTAAATGTCTATTTTTGTAGTTTGTATGTACTGGTATGTATTTTATGATATATAAACACCCATAATTTTTGCTATGAAGAGTAGGGGCCCCGCCATCACATTTCTAATTGGGCCCCGCGGTTCCTAGCACCGGGCCTGCATGAAACGGCGGGTTACGTTAACGGATCAAAGAAAATTCTAGCTGTACCGGCAATTTAAACCCATGGCGGAATAATTTAAACCCATGGCGGAAATAATCACGGCAATTTAAACCCATGGCGGAATCTTTGACAAGCAGCACTAATTGCATATTAAGTGTACATTGCTTGCAACACAGTTGTTCGTATGAGATTGTCTGGGATACTCGTTCTTGAAAACAATGTAGTGTTGTAACACATGTAATCATCAGTAAGCTAGTTGTGGTGTCCACAGTCAGGTTAACTGGTCTATTTCTGTACGTTGGAGACATGTTTACGGTTGTATTTCAATCCATTAAACCACTGCGGGCAGGAAACAAATTCGTTAATTGCTTTTCCCGAGGACGCAACCGATTTGTTAGCGACTGGTATGAAACCCAGCTAATATCGGCTGCTAGCCCGATGCGAACAAAACGCTCGAAAGAAGGGTAAAATTGTAGCCTTTGGAAATAGTATTGCCAATGTGTAGATTTAGCATTAAACCTTACCGAGTTTGTCAGTGACACCTGTGAAGATCTCGAACCAGTCGTCCAGTGTAAGGAGTTGGATCAGTGTAAACGATGCTTTTCCAAAATCGCCGAAGTGTTTTGGGTCAACTACAACGAAGAGACCTCGACCAATCACAGCAAATATAACTGCAATAGAGACTGGTTAGACATATTTGTTTTAAGCGGATATATCAGACTAAAGTGTAGAGTATTTATGTTAATGTACAGAGATCCAACCAGACACCACAATTCCACAATCGGGTTTCCGCGAAACTATTGCAATGTGTTATATTTGATAAAGACATTGGTATGTTAAATTTGATATATACAATCCTCCAGCAATCGGTCAGTTATAACCAAGAGTACATCGGTCTATACAGAAGTTAGGGCATCAAGCTTCATTTTCACTTCACCTCCGCAAAAGTCAGCGGCTCGTGCTAGGAGTCAAATTATTTATTAGGTCCATACACATGTACCAGCCTTTTAATTTGACTTAAATAGTCGTAAACATTGCTCTGCGTTCAGTGAAGACAGAATAACCTACCCAGAAAAGTCATCATGAGCATTAAAATCGCTCCAAGAGATTGAAAGGAATGAAGACACGTGATGAGAATGACTTGAATGTTCTCCAGAAAGCGGATGGTGCGCAGGACTCGCAGAGATCGAAGTGCGCGGAGGACGCGAAGGATTCGAAAGATACTTGCTCCTCCACCACTAAAAGTACCAGCTCCGACAGTCACTGGAGCCAACATCTCACAGAGACTTGTGCAAACGATCACCATATCTACAAAATACGATTAAGATTCGATTTTAAGGTTTCCTCACTCGGCGACCAAGAAAATGGTTTTCGCATACAAAATATTTGTTCGTTTTTATTAGATTTTTTACTTGTTATAAATAGAACTCTACACAGTTGACGTTTTGGTAGAACCTACAACAGGTTTAAAAGCTTTTGTATGATTGAACCGAAAAAAAAACAAACAGTAGTAAGGCCTGGTATAAAATAATTAACAATCAGTGAGCTCTAAGATATTCTATTTATCTCCAAGCGAATTATAAAACTATAAAATGTCCGCAGTCGGTTTACTATGGCGTTAACATGCAGTGTGTTTGTTGTATTTGATAAAAAAGTGCAATAGTGTTTTTTAAAAATAGTGTTTTTAATCTCTTTAAACCACTGAGTTTAGCCAAAAGTCAGCAATACGTCGTACGTAGGGACACAATCGCAAGCCGCTAGTATCAAATCCACAAACTGCTGACAAAGTGCCGCAATTATAGAAATCACGATTCCGGCAGTAGTCTTATAGGCAAAAATTAAAATTATTTAAGCAATCAATCGTTTATATTCCCATACATTTCCCCGGTGCTGGACACGGCATTCAAATCGACAAGTTTCAAGCCACAGTTTCAAAGTTCAAACCACACAAGTTATGTTTGGGTTGAATCTAATGTGGGGGGTCCTTATGATGCATGCGCAATATAAATTCACCTAATATATCCCATCCACTTGAGAAATATTCAGCTCTCAGCACATACACTTTGAGTGCGCATTCAATAATATAAATTGCCATAAAAATGCCGTCGATCACGGCAAAGTAATAGCCGAATTGGATTTCAATCGTTCTCCAGGTTGAAAGCACCAGCATCAAGGTGTTTGACAGTATAACGGCCATGATAATCGACTTGAAAAAACTTGTGTCAATCAGGACGTGCATAGCTGTAAAATAGGATGGAAATAAAGTTTGTCAGCATACGGAGCGTGAACTCCGATCAATTATAAAAAAAAACGTCCGACTAACAGATAATTTACATAAGATTAACATTATATATATGTGGGTACAGAAACCTGATTTTTTAAACTAAACATTAAATTGCAACAGCAATATTCTCCTTGGCTTGAGTTTACTTTGCGTCATAATCACCATCTCGGCATTCATGTTTTGAAACTCCTTAACGTCGGAAATAACATCTTTTATCTTATATCGAATCATTTTATTATTTTTTTTAAATATGGTCATTTTTAACGTAAATCAGAAGAACTAAGGTTAAAAAAATCAAAACAGATTTGTACATTTTGCGATCCGATATAGTACATTTAAATAAACCTAACAGATGTATGTGCGCTAACTATGTTTTCCAACCTTTTCTAAAGTCGCTAGCTTGCTCATCAAACTCAACTTGTTTAACCACGTCATCCTGTTTCTTTTTGATGTCTCCTAAATGGAGATTTACTGCTCTTAAGTCAACGAGGGTTGAGTTCGAACCCTGCTGTGAACCCAGCTTCTTGCCGTCAATACTGGAAGGGCCGATAAACATTAAAAAATTATACTCGAAGCGAGATATTTACAAACATTTGGTCTATTTCTGAAAGGGGCTATTAGTTAATGTATTATTTAGGCATTTTTTTAAGTTAATAAATATTTAGGTTGTAAAATAACCACATACCTGTATCGCTTTTTTGCCTTGGTGTGAATAGCTTTGCTTACGGAAGACATATCTGCTCTTCTGTTATAAAATAGTTTGATTTTCGTTAAAAATTACTGAGCAGTGATTAAGGGTATAATGCGAACCGCAAATAAGGCACTGTGACGCAATAAATATGTGTTACGTAGAATTGGCTTATCATGTTTATTCCCGGTTGGGAAAACGCAGGGATGGGTTGTGTGTTTTTAAGGGTTCAAAATACAACCGCTATTAAGGTTTTACTTTAGACAACGACCTTTTATCAACGATGTATATAACTACACAGTATGGTTGTTATATATTGTTTACCGACGCTCTACGAGTGAGCTGGTCGGAAATCAGATCGTGATTTGTATCTTGCAACCATAACAGAGTTATAATTTGACTTGTCGTCCTTCTGTGTCTGACTCCCAAACTGCATAAATATATCACAGTCATTTTACGTAAGTGGCATGGCATTTTACGTTGTCCAATCAGTAGATGTGATAGAATAGGATGTTCATGTTTATTCCCGTAAAAGGGAAAACCAAGGGTGTTAACACACGGGTAATCGTGAGATTACCTCGGTTACCGGTGCTATTGCAGTGTGTTGTGTATGATAGACACGTTCCTTCAATTTGGTAGAATTTAATAATCCGCTGGGTTCTTTCGGTTAAAAGGTGTCGCACTAAACCACCAGTCTAGCCAGTTTGATCGGGGCAATGGAATTTAAAATAAACACTGTTATATATTTTACTACCTATGTCTGATTTTGACGTTGTGTACAATTTAGTACTAAAATTAATGATACCATAAAAGTGCCCACAAACACGTAGATCGTTGACAAGTAACACCATAGCATACTAAACTTGTTTAGTATACTATGGCAATACAAAAGCTCTTGAAGGTCGAGCCACAAAGTAGCATCCAATCGGTTTGCTGTGTGCTGCGGAGCGTTGTATGACGTCACAATACGTGTGCATAGATCTTTAGTAATATCTGTGTTTACATTAGTAAACAAACGGTAATATTTAACTGTTATTTATGTATTATATTGTTGATAAAGCTTTTATAGTATAAATTTAGAGAATGGCTGCAAAACTGACAAGGTTAATGTTTCAAAAGACCAGAATATCATCGTTTAAACCGTTGCATGTGCGAAGAAATGGCGATTTTTCCGGATTGGGCAAGCTAAACCACGTTGCAATTGCTGTTCCGGACTTGGAAAAAGCCACGAGTTTATACAGGGACGTGTTTGGTGCATCTGTTAGCGACGTTGATAATTTACCAGAACATGGAGTAAAAGTTGTTTTTGTAAAGCTTCCAAACACCAAAATCGAACTCTTGCACCCTCTTGGCGAAAACAGCCCCATTTCAGCTTTTCTCAATAAAAACAAATCCGGAGGTATCCACCATATTTGTATCGAGGTGGAGGACATCAAGGTTGCCATGGAGACTTTAAAATCCAAAAACATTCGCGCTTTGAGCAAAGAACCTAAAATTGGGGCCCACGGGAAACCTGTTGTATTCTGCCACCCGAAAGATTGTGGTGGAGTATTGTTGGAATTGGAGGAAGTTTGAACTAAATTCCTAGGTTAAAGTATGCGCAATACAATAGTTTGTTTTGCAATAGGGAATATGTTATAACTGTAGGAGTGTGGTATTGTGTTTAGGATCGTGTTATCATGGCTATCGATTTGTGATTAATGGAGATGGGATAGTACACAAGCTATGCAGCCTGAAAAGAATAAACTAGGTTTCCCTTCGTTATATAAGTCCTTATTCCTATACCTTCTCAGGAATTGGAAAATACTATTGCATTATCAATCAAATGAAAACTTGGTTTAAATTTCACTATTAAATAGTAAAGATCTCTTTATCATTGATATGTAGTTGATGATTTAATTTGTATTTGCTGCATCAGAAGTTTTTTACATGTTGTAAAACAGCTTGTTTGGAGCAGTATTGCAACAAATTATCAACAGCATTAGTATTTTATTTATGATTTACTTTATTTATAGATTATTTTAGTAATTATTGGGAAATTTTGTTATTATATACTGTAGAAATATGTTGAGATTAAACAATCCCAAGATCCAAAAGTCAATTTCAATATTATCAAAGGTAAATAATTTTAAATATGAATAAAATATTTATGTTTTAGCCCTGTGAAAGTAAAACACAGAAGAGTTCTCACATGGGCCATTGTCAGATTACCTAGTGGCCATTAAGGGATTACTAAAGCAATGTGTTTTATGTGTTTTTTAAGTTTTAGGACAACTTATTAATCCCCGGAGTTCAGGTGATGTCCGCTAAGTGCCTTGCTCATTGACACATCTATCTAGAAAGCGGCTGATTTTGAACTTGCAACACCTCTCTAATGCAATTACCGACTAAGCTAACCTGGCAGATATTTGTTGTATACCTTTCAATCTGTGCATATAAAAATTGTTTTGATTACAGAAGGCATTATTGGGAAACTGTAGATATGCTTCAACTTCGGTATGTAAATTTTGTACAAAAGTTTTGTTTTAAAAAGTTTGTTTTTTTAACATCCATATAATTTTACAGACCACCAAGCTGTTTATAGACGGAAAGTTCATTGACTCAACTACTGACAAATGGATAGACCTCCATAATCCTGTAAGTTTCATTTATATTTGTCACATGCTTTTTTAAATTTTGGTGCACAAATACATGTTTAAAGTTTAGTTTATTTTGATCTTGTTAAATTAAAATTTTGTCGCATTGTTTATCGTTAATAACCTCGTGTCTTGTGTGCGAGTCGGTTTTTAAATCAAGTATGGTGGGAACAGTGACAATACCCCTTTCTCTGTGGTTAGATAGGTGATCTGCAATGAAAAGTCACGTCGTATACATTAAAGGAAAAACCCGAACATGTTCAATGTAACTTCTCGACTAGGTGCAGTCTACTAGTGAGAAGTTGCAGTATGCTTAGATGGCTTCTTTTATTTAGAGTTTGAAATAACGTTTCATTATCCAAAAACTTTTAATTTAAATTCGAAATCGTTACTGGAATGATGGCAGGAACAAAAACCTTGTAAATGGTGGTATTTTAAGGAACATTATTTGGAAATAAAGACCTAAACACTGGAAATTTGTCATGTATGACTCCACAATCACCCATAATTTCAAAACATTAACTAAAACTATAAATAGACTGATTAACTCACGAAAAATAAGCAAGCGGTGAAAACAAGCATTTTATACTTGAAATGGTGGTGGGAAAAAAGAGTACAATAGCGATCTTATTCCCTTGTGACATCTATATAAATATATACAATAACAGCGAGGATAAATCTTAAAATTATTTGTGTGTTTTCATTAACAGATCTATTTGGAAGCTATTTGAAATTGTAGATTCAAAATTATCAATTTCAAAACAATTTTGGGATATTACTTTATTTATTAAGAACATCTGTAGCTTAATTTGTTCAAAACAGTTTAAAGTAATTACACTATGCAACACCACAGTGACTATGACTAAAAATGTATTTTTGAGAATATCACCAACATACCGCAATGATGTAGTCAGTGTTCCAAAAATCAAATTTTTTTGCTTACTTTGTACAACTGTGTGCCAAGCACTTATTACTTGTTTAATTTTGCTTTGGTTAAATTTAAGCTTAAGGACACAGGGACCTAAATTTACCATGAAACATTTTTTTACCTTGATTTATCAAATTTCTGAATTGTTGATATATTGGAAAAACGGAAGTATGAAAAACAAATTGAATTGCATTAACAAATTGTTTCCAGCCACCTGAAGGGCTTAGCAATAACAACATAATAAACAAACATTAATAATGCTTTGTAAAACTGCAGTGATTTATATTGCTTTTTTCCTTTTTTTTAACAGTTTTGTTATTTCTCATAGAGGCCGTTTTTTATTCTTTGGGCATTTAAAGATTAAAAACAATTGAATTATCATGGATAATAAATAACATTTTTTTGAGATAAATAAACATATAATTAATTTATCATGGAACAAATGAAAATGTTTATAGTGTAAAAACAAACTATTAATTCATCACAGGCAACAAATGAAGTTATAACTAAAGTTCCACAAGCTACTCAAGATGAAATGAACGCAGCAGTGGACGCAGCAAGACGTTCATTCAAAGGCTGGGCTGACAGTTCAGTGTTGCACCGACAGCAAATTATGTTCAAGTACCAACAACTCATCAAAGATAACATGGTATTGTCTGTCGAGTTGCATAATTATGTTTGTTTGTTGGTGTTTCAATATTGAATAATAAATTGAAAAAAATGCATACATTCGTGTACTGTATTCAATTAAAAACCGGGCATACAGTTAAAAAAACTGAAATAAATATGTACAATATTACATACATACTTTTAATACACATTACACATGCCTTTTACAATTAGCAACAACCACGGTTTGACAATACATTTCATGGCAAACATTCACCAGCAGCATTTTTTGTTTTTATGGAGAACTGGTGATCCAACTAACCCAACAAAGTATCTAACATATTATGGCGTATTAATGCCTAAAAGGAGTTGATGATAATGCAAGAGTATTCAACTAATCTCGAATTAGTCATACTATTCGTATGTTTAGCTATTTCATTGTTGTTTAGAAAGAACTGGCGGAATCGATCACCAGAGAACAAGGAAAAACGTTAGCAGATGCAGAGGGTGATGTCATGAGAGGATTGCGTGAGCATTTCTTTATTATCTTTGTCTGTAGAGTGGTTATATTGAGGTTGTTGGTGGTGGGGTTGACATGCTCAGTGTGTGTAGTGTGTTTATCTTAGCAGTACGTGCCAACCTCATCAATTTCAACTGGGTTGTATATTATTTCATACAAATCATATAATACTACATGTTAAACTTGAATTTTAATTATTAGTAATGTGGGCCAAGTAAAAACCAAAACATATCTTAAAAATCTATTGAAATTCTATATTACATTACATTAATAAGGGCGGGTCGACAGTAGCTACTGGGACCAGGAATTTAGGCCATGGAAGGCCCATTACTCCAGCGCCCAGGGCTAGCATGGATCCGGGATATAGCGGTCAAGTCTGCCAGTGTCCTGAAGGAAACTGACTAAATGCTTGACCGGAATAGATGCGAGATCATCAGATTTAAAAACTCCAAAATTCCTCCATCTGGTTACAGCAAATGCTGGACAATGGCCAACATAGTGTAAAGGAGTCTCGTCTTCTTCTTGGCAGAAGGGACAGGTTGCACATGCCGTGCGCATGAGGATGGATTGGTGCTTTGCCAAATTAGCATGACCAGTGATAATCTGAAGAACAGATCGTAACTGTCTCCGCCGCAGCCGGAGAAGTTCCCTGGACAGGGATAGGCCTTGTCCAAGATACTCCTTCGTCTGACGACAGCCACAGTGTTGTCTCCATTCTTCAGCATGTTTTCGGCTCATCCACGCCTCCAATTCTGTTCTGACAGAGCAGACAGGAATACAGAGGGATGGTTCTGGACCGATGAAGGCAGTGCTGGATGCGTCACGAGCCAACTCGTCAGCTTGATCATTGCCATCAAAGTTTGAGTGGCCTGGAATCCAGCAAAGTTCCACAAGATTAAGCCCTCCAAGATTGTGAAGAAGGTACCATGTCTCTCGCAGCAAGGGGCTATGTATCTTCAAGCTCAATAGAGCTTTCAGAGCAGCCTGACTATCACTGTGAATGGTGATGGACATTTTTGCAGTGTTCCAAGACTGCAGAATCCTTGCAGCATGATTTATTGCAAGAATCTCTGTCTGAAAAACTGAGGGGAAGCTTCCAAGTGGAAAGCTGAATTTGTAATCAAACTTGGTGGATTGAATAAGTACTCCAGCACCAGTCGATCCATCTAGTCGTGACCCATCGGTGTAACAGACAAGCTGTGATGGGTCAGATGGTCGTACAGGTGGAGTGATGTTGTCACGGTCGCTGATCTGAATCGCGAAGTGGCGTTCCAGATGGAGAGTGCAGGAACTGCAATCCACTGGCAATGAGAGAAGATGGATATCTTCCATTGCTTGGTTGCAGATGTCAATATGACTTTTCTTGTGCCACACTGAGTAACCAGTCCCCTTCCAGTGGCCTAAAAATCTAAGGCGGTGTGCCGTTTTAATGGCTGTGCCCTGGAGGTACAGGTGCAGCGGGGGGAGGTTAAGTAGCATCTCCATTGCCCTTGTGGGGGTGCCTTTAAAGGCGCCAGTGATGCATAGGCAGGCCAACCTTTGAACCTTGCGCAGGTTGTCCTGTATATTGCGCTGGTATGTTGCGCTGACTGACACTAATGAAGCATAGGTCAGGATAGGTCGGATAATCTGACAGTAGAGCCACATCATTATTTTTGGCTGTAGCCCCCATGTAGGGCCAACTGCTCTACGGCATTGTGCTAGAGCAGCAGTTGCCTTCTTGATACGACTTAAATGGTGATTCTTCCAAGACAGCTTGTTGTCCAGGATGACACCAAGATACTTAGCTTCCTTTGATAGGCTAAGCTGGATATTGTGGAGAAAAATTGGTCTTAAAGACCATTTTCTCCTTCTTGTGAACATTACCACCACTGTCTTTGCCGGAGCAAAGCGAAGGTGGTTGTTTATTGCCCATTTCTCCAGACGATTAAGGGTTGATTGGGCAATCGTCCCAATCGTTGATGGGTCTGGGCCAGATATAATGACGCTCAAGTCATCAGCATATGCTTGCACAAGTGCAGCCTCTTGGCTAGTGAATTGGCGTAGTAGAGTGTCCACCAGGAGGTTCCATAACAAGGGGGATAGGATTCCCCCTTGTGGACAACCTTTTTTGACCTGTTTTTTCTCTGTACAGCCATGCAGTTCTGCTGTGGCTGTTCGGTGTTTAAGCATATAACTTATCCACCGGATAACTGTTTCATTAACATGATAATTTCGCAAAGGAACTATCATGGAATCGAAAGTGGCATTAGAGAAGGCTCCTTCAATATCCAGAAATACTCCAAGTGCATATTGGTTATGAAAGACCGCCTTCTCCAGTTTGATGATCATATTATGGAGGGCATCTTCGGTAGAAAATCCCGCTCTATATGCATATTGGTTGGGGTGTAGGGGGGATTGTCCAATAGGTCCCTCCTGCAGATACCAAAGTATGAGTCTCTCGAAGCCCTTCATCACGAATGACATGAGACTCAGGGGTCGATAGGCTTTTGCCTATGAGTAGTCTTCCTTCCCTGGTTTGGGTGGGAAAACCACTCTTGCGACCAGCCATCTTTGTGGGATAAAACCCAACAGGAGAGATGCTTTAAAGATCTGGATAAGAAGGGGGCACAGGATTTCCAATCCTTTTTGAATAAGTATTGGATAGATTCCATCAGGCCCTGGGCTTTTAAAAGGCTTAAATGATGTATAAGCAGCCTTACTTCTTTCAGCTGTGATGAATGTTGTTGACTAGCACTTCATCGCTAGCTTGAATTGAGGACCATTGTTTAACGTGGTTAGTAGATGATCCTTGATTATTTACATTCTCTGGGAAGTGTGCGTCCAGTAGAACGTGTAAGGTTTCAGATGGAGTGCTGGTGAAATCACCATTTGATTTCCGTAGAGATCCAATCTGAAGAGAGCGATGCTTCTTGAGGATTCGATGAAGCCGTGCCATTGCTGGCAAGGTGTTCACCTCCTCACACAGTTTGCGCCAAGACGCCCGTTTTCTGGAGCGAATGGCATTTTTGTAAGCTCGGGTGCTTGCCTTGGACTCATCCCATGCGGCAGGAGTCTTAAGCTTAAGAGCTTTCCGGTGGGAGCGTCTCGCACAGCGACGAAGAAGTGTGAGTTCTGAGCACCACCAGGAAGGAGTGTCATTTGATGTTCTTTTGATCAGGCGACACGATTTCTCATATGATAAGGTAATGGCTGTTTCGACAGCTTTCGCCAGCATGTCGACCTCCTTAGCAGTTTTTGGAGGTGCAGCTGGAATTGCCTCACACAGGAGAGTTAGTTCTTGCAGGTAGAGCATCCAGTCAGTTTTGCGAACATTGCTGTGATGCGATGGAGTGGTCTTACAAAGGTTGTTCACCCTGAAAGTTATTAATTGGTGGTCGGACAAAGAAGCTTCTTTGCTGACCTTCCAGTCAGACACCTTTGAAAGCAGATTGGCAGAGCACAGAGTGAGATCGAGAACCTCAGCTCTGTTTCTGGTGACAAAGGTCGGAGAGTTGCCAGTATTGCATACTGACAGCCTTGTGCTCATTAAATACTCCATAAGGGCATGCCCCCGACTATTGCAGTCAGTGCTTCCCCAGTAGTAATGGTGAGCGTTTGCATCTGTCCCAATGAGCAGACGAAGGTTTGATTGTTCACAATAGGTGACAAGTTCTCGCATCTTGTGCGGTGGTGGTTCCGTGGGGTCATCACCAGCCATGTAAACAGAACAGAAAACAACAGGGTTTTTGCTGTTAGTGTTGTCTGCAATTGCAATTGTGCAGGTGTCTCTATCCATGAATTGGAGTAGAGGCCACGCCACCAGATTCTTTGCAGACAGGATGCAAGCACGTGGCTTGCTTGAATTAGGATCAGAAAAGCAGCAAGCATTCTGAGGAACAAAGGCCACTTTTCCTCGCTTACAGTATGGTTCCTGTATGAGGGCAAGTGGTGTTTGCCCCATTGTTTGGAACCGACCCATTAATTGTTGGGCGGCTGCTATACAATGGTGCAAGTTGATCTGGCAAAGAACAAGGTCCTTGCTAGTCTTTTTCAGAGCCTCCATCACACACTAGTGTTTAAGAGACTCTGAGTGGGTAGTGGCTTCCACGGACCGGTTTCCCACAAAAGTGAGAAGGCCTGCCATGTAGTGAGGGCTGAAGTCCATCTTGCGTAGATCTTCAATCGCAGACATCTCCACACCTACACGTAGGTGTGTGCCTTCTTCCGTCACTTCGCCGACGTACCCACGGACGTGGAACTTCTCAATCGGAAGTTCGGAGTTCTGGAACCCGAGAAGACGAATAAACCGCTTCCGGGTTTGTTCGAACCTTCGGGTCGGAGACCCAGACAGTATAGACCCGTTCGTTGAGACGATCTTCGGGCCCATTTGCTGTATAGCCAATGTTCTTACCTGGCATTGGTGGTAAACCACGGATAAACCTCCTGAAGGCCGCCAGTGATGCTGCATCCATACAGGTGACCTTCATGGTACCTGACTTTAGCAGCACAAGCCCTTTGGCCTTTATAAGAGGAAGTGTACCGTCCAACATGGAGTCTGCCATAGCACTCTCGATGTAGCGGATATCAGCCTGGACAAGACTTTCTGACCCGCTAGCGGGTAGAACATCAAGTCTAAGACTGCTGTTTGCCGCATCTGCATATGACGTAGCTCGTGTGGACGACGCAGATGGACCACGGGGTTTTTTTGTGGCCGGAGTAGGGGTGGTGGAAGAGGAAGTTTTGCTCTGCCTTTTCCGTTTAGCGGACCCGCTGGCGCTCACTTTGCCATCCCCAGTGGGGGCAGCTGTGGGCACTGAGGTGTTGCTGGGCCCGGGACGATTGCAGAGATTATCATTGGCTTTTCGGGCTCGTTTCCGAGCCTTCTGCCGCCGATTCTTTTCTCTTTTATACTCCGCCTTGGAAGGTGCTGGCTCACAGGCTTCTCGTGTCCGCCGAATGGAGTTTGCTTCACCTAAAGTGCCATAAAGCATTATTTAGAAATTCTATATTGATGAATTTCTAAATAATGCTTTATGGCACTTTTAATTAAAATATTACACATGTCTCAATGTTAGAAGTATTGTATAGACTTTATTTTTTTTGCTTAGACTATCCCCATATGCATTTTTTATAGTGACTGTTTTTCTTTATTTAACTAGTGAATATGAATGTAAAAGCATCAAATTTGAATTTTCAAAACTTATCAGTTGTTGCATATTGGTCCTTAGAGGTTGTGGAGCATTGCTGTAGTATCACCAACCTCAGCCTTGGAGAAACAATGACATCGGTGGCTAAAGACATGGACACCCTCACATACCGTTATCCACTCGGAGTGTGCGCTGGTATCACACCATTTAACTTCCCCGCTATGATACCACTCTGGGTTGGTTGAATTCATTATAATACCAGTGTTTTTACCCGTTTTTAACACATTTTAAACATGATTTAAGTTGTGTATTAGATTTATTTAAAATGATTCTTTTATAAAATGGTTTAGGAAAAAAAACCTAGAACACTGTCAGAATTACAGCATACACATTTATGACCAGACAGAATTTTGATTTAATCTCCAGTTTGATTGCTTATCTGCCTGACTTTTGTATGTGTTTACCAATTGTTTGGATCGGCTAATTAATATTGGTAACTGTCTCGATGTGGAATTAAAGGGATTATTCTAAATTAAAATGATGTTAAATTATCAACACACTGCAACAGTTAGCATACCTTGACTGTGCAAGGAGGTAATCTAACAATTATCTCTGTTATAACTTCCTTTCTTATCCCATTCATGCGCAAAAATGGTTTCCTCCAACCAGTAATAATATAATGAATGCATTTTAAGTTACTCAATTTTTTAACTGCCTGCGCTTGGCCGGTTAGCCTAGCGGTTAAGTGTGTCGCCTTTCAATCGAAAGGTTTAGGGTGCGGAACTGGTCGCTAGCTAGTCGGTTGTGTCCTTGGGCAAGGCACTTTACGGACATTGCCTGAACCCAGCGGATTAATGGTTTCTACCAAATTGAAGGAACATGTCTATCATAAATACAACACACTGAAATAGATCCGGTAACCTGGTGATCTGACGATTGCCTGTGTGTTAACCCCCTTGGTTTTCCCATTCACGGGGATAAACATGAATATCCTATCCTATTCTACGTTTTATTTACTGGGTCAAACAATTACCATGCACGTGCTAACAGATGTTCCCAATGGCAATGGTGTGTGGAAACACGTATGTGATTAAACCATCAGAGCGTGATCCAGGCGCGACCATGTTATTAGCTCAACTTGCACAAGATGCCGGGATTCCCGACGGAACTCTCAATGTCATTCATGGAACTCATGATGGTGAGGTGTTTACATTTTTTGAATTGAACATGTTTTCATGGGTTAGGAAAGCTAAAGACATACTGCATTTATTAGAATATCATATTCTATCTACAATATCACTATTTACCTCTAATTAATCGAGGCACAATACGCCCAACATTTTATGTACTGTGAAAAAAACTCTTTTTAAGGTTCCGTTAAAAATGTAAGTGACTACACCAGGATAAACAGTAGCACATTTCACATTTTATCTTTTGTTTCGTCAAAATGGCAGTCACTTTCCAATAAAAAAAACACTTCCGAGGTAAAGCCATATGCGGCCACCAAACTTAATCATTAATAAATACCCCAATGTTTGTCCGCCGTTTATCAAGTTATTAGCGGAAAACACATATTCTGCAAAAAGCTATAAACGGTGTACAGCCATATTGCTGAAAGTAACACTGTTTGGTCATCTAAAGGGGTGGATAAATTGTTTATTATACACAAATCATTATACACAACCCATACATTGTGAAAGCTATAGTGCAATTTGTATTAAATGTGCTGGCTGCTAGTCTCGTAGTACAAAACTTTTTTATCTTTTAAATCTCTGTTGTTTTTTCCGTCTTTTCCTTTTTGTTTTACATGTGCATAAAGATATACAAATACATGAATATAACTAATTTCGTCAACCGCGCTTAACCTGTGTTATTTGTTTCCCTTGCAGCTGTGAACTTCATTTGCGACAATCCAACAATCAAAGCGGTTTCATTCGTCGGTTCAAACCAAGCAGGAGAATACATCTACGATCGAGCCACCAAGCATGGAAAGCGGGTCCAATCTAACATGGGAGCAAAGAATCATGGGATCATTATGCCTGACGCAGCTAAGGTATTACACTTCTCTATGTAGCTTGTAAACTTGGGTTCAATTAATGTGTTTTTTTGTACTCATTTAGGTTTATACAGCTAAGTTTATAACAGACATACATGTAGTGAATATGGTTTACATAGTTTCACATGAAGTTAAACAAAAGCTTTTTACTAGTAAGTTGAAATGTGGTCGGATAAAAACTAACTTTCTACAGGACTGTTGTGTTTTAAAGGCAAGGGAAATTGGCAGACATTGACTGAACCAAGTGGATTATTTAATTGATTATAAAAAAAACTGTAGTATTTTTTCAGTATATTCACCGCATTGCAATGGCTTGACTTTTTTCCTTTGTGGGGATAAAAAATAAATACTATCTAGGGCCAAAAATCCATAAAATTTCAGGCGAGTAAGAATTCAATGATAAGGATTAAATTCTTGCACTGCGTGCGTCACGCCAGTAAACAAGCGAGTGTAACTCGAACGGTTTTTTGGCCATGTTAGACTATTTATATCCTTAATGCCTTGTACTAAATAAATATTATAAAAATGGCTGTGGTAGATTCTTATCCAAAACCTTACAATTAATAATCCAACGCATCACAAACTAGTGTTTATTCTCGTCTTAAAACTGTTTTTATTTTGATACAGGAAAATACATTGAATCAGTTAGCTGGTGCTGCGTTTGGTGCAGCTGGTCAGCGTTGCATGGCTCTTTCCACTGTTGTTTTTGTGGGAGATTCAAAAGAATGGATCACTGATATTAAAGACAGGGCTGAAAAACTAACCGTCAATGCAGGTAAACTTTTAATATATTGGTGTGTGAAACATTGCAGCTTTTGTTAACTGCAGTTGCTTGCTGACAATATTTCAATATTTTTGTCCTTCTTAAGTTTTTATTTTTGGTTGGATAAAGTGTTTATTTTTGGTTGGATAATTTAATTAATTTTTTAAGGACAAAATAACAATTTTAATCCTCCAGAGCACCGTACAACCAGTTTGGCTTTTTTGCGCTATTTTATGGTTATGGGATTGATAAGTTCTGATAGGAGATTAACTTCTGCAACAGCCTTGATACTCAGAGAATGGGTGCAATGTAATATGAAGATTACGTGTATTATCTGCCTCTGTGTTTTCTTATTCACAGAGAAAAAACATGAATATACTATTAGAGAATTATTGTTCTTGTTATAATCACAGTAAGTGTCATACAGGAAACAACTGTAAAGAAAGTAGTCCGGGCGAGTACTAAACCAAGCTCCTACCTGACCAGAACTGTCTCATTGTGTTGAAATTAAATCTAAAATCATTTCATCAGGTGACCAGGCAGGGGCTGATTTGGGGCCTCTGATCACCCCGGAAGCGAAGGAAAGGGTGTGCAACCTCATTCAAAGTGGGGTGGATGAAGGGGCAACCCTTTTGCTGGATGGCCGAGACATTAAAGTTAAGGGATATGAAAATGGAAACTTTGTTGGTCCGACAATTATAACTGGTGTCACAGTAAGTACCATCCGTACATTCTAATGTGTGAGCTGGTAACCAGGGCTGTGACGTGTTTTTTCACAAGCTGTGTTAACTACAACCCGTTTTATTATTTTTAATATTGTGTTCAATTAAGAGGGCACATCAATAGAAAATTGTTTAGTTTTGATCAGTACTGTACTGAATATACCTTGACATTAAATATAACAGGTTATAGGCCTATCTATTTTAAAAATCTATTTTACCGTAAAACCTTTATTTAAGTGCCACGGCGTACTATTTTTCAACCCTTTCCTAATAGTGATGTTCTATTAAAATAGTGTTCAATCAGAGGGTTCCATTTTTCGACTACCTGGAATGTTTGGAAGATAAATTTAATTAATAAGAAAAAAACATCTAACACAGTTAACATCTAATATATAAAAAACAAGAAAAAACATCAATCGTAACACTATTACTGGTAAGTAACAAAAAATACACTTGAGAAAATCAAGTGACCGATTTCATAGCCATAATAAATGTCAAAGTGGCAGTCTATTAGAGGTGGTGCTCTTATTTTCAATCCTTCCTTTATAGTAGGGTTTAAATAGAGGTTTTACGGTATTCGTATTTCGACGATTTTTTGCACTTTTAAATTTGTCAAATTGTTATTTTGTCTTTAATTTCTTCTCAGCCTGATATGACCTGCTACAAAGAGGAGATATTCGGGCCTGTGCTTGTGGTGATGGAGGCTGAAACGTTGGATGATGCTATCGAAATCACCAACTCCAACCCTTATGGCAACGGAACTGCTATTTTTACCAGGAGTGGGGCAACAGCAAGAAAGTTCATCAATGAAATCGGTCAGTCACATGTTAAAAACATACTTTCTGCATTCTACCAGAATGTTTACAAATTTTGATGGGTTGGTTACTTGTACTATTTTGATTTCCTGATAAGAAACTGACAGTTTATTCCACTGGTGCCATCAGAATACTACATGCCCACTATTAGATTGCTTAGGCTTTTATAACACGTTCAATTAATACTTTAATTTGTACCCTTCCACTTGAATCCTCTCAATACCTGGAAACCATGAAATCTTATAGCTAAGATGGGGATTAAACTGTGGACTTTTCCTGAGCCAAAAGGTTGTTGGATTAAAACTATCACTAGTTGATTGTGTCATTGTGCAAATTGATTACTGTACCATGGCTTAGTCAAATGGATTAATGGGTTTGTTAAAAAAACAGTGAAAGCATCTAAATCATATGCACAACACACTGGCCGCCGATGATCCTCCATGTGATAACAATCCCTGCACTTTTCCATCCTTGTAAATAAACATTGCCTGAACCCAGCCGATTAATGGGTTCTGCTAAATTAAAGGAACGTGTGAATCATACGCAATAGCTCCGGTAACCCGACGGTGGACGCGAGGTGTTCTGACGATTGCCCGTGTGTTAACCCCCATGGTTTTCCCATTCCTGGGGATAAACATAAATATCATATCCTATCCTATCCTAAACATACATCCTAGGCAATTGTTTACCTAAATAGTGCACTTAAATACCTTCACTCATAGCCAATGTGTTACATAAATAAGGTTCCAGTAAAAAACTTCAAGAACCAACAACTATATTTCCAGATGTCGGGCAGATTGGAGTCAACGTTCCCATTCCAGTTCCACTTCCCATGTTTTCATTCACCGGTTCCAGAGCTTCCTTCCGTGGAGACACTCATTTCTATGGCAAAGAGGTAACTTTGGAATGCTTAATTTAATTGTATGTTGTATAAAACCCCTAACGCCCAGTATAGTTAAAAGACTTTAGTAACTTTATAATAAGCAAGTCAAATTTTTTACTTTTTGTGATATACACCACAATTGACGTTAATGGATATTGATGCTGCCAATACTGAAATATACATCTTAAATAGAATAAACTTGACTGATTATAGGTCCTTTATTGATAAGTGTAAATATGGTTGGATGGATGGATATGTTATTTCCATTTTTATGACTGGGAAATCACAAATTTATTGCTCTGCTGAAGAATACTACTAACTAGCTTTAGACGGGTTTGGATTCAACACTTTTTCAGATGCTGTGACACTGCCCTAACTGGCCGGATGATAGTTAATATTAGGTGTAGGATTTATAAATAATAGTTAAAACACCTCCGTCCACTAATGTGGTTTGGAAATTTCAACAGTTTTTAACAAAGTTTAATTTATTTTAAAGGGAATCCAGTTCTACACACAGTTGAAGACGATCACACAGTTATGGAGGGAGGAGGATGTGGAACACGCTAAACCAGCAGTTTCCATGCCTGTTATGCGATAAATATATGCACAAACCTAACCATTATGTTTCCTATCTATGATTTTAATAATGCGATGTGGTATGTAAAAATCATGTGTTTTTTTACTAATGATGTAATGTTTCTGAATATATGTATTTTATGTACATCATATTTAAAGTACATTGTGGTTTTGATATTTAATCACGGAAATAAATAATTATTTTGCTGGGAGTGATAAACAAAATACGAAATAGTAGTTCAACGGTGGCACAGTTATTTATGTGCAATTTATTTTGCTTTTGTAGTAAACGAATGTATTAAATAAAATTCGACTAAGCGGAGTACTGTGTTTACCATCAAAAAAGAAGTCACACATGTAAGTTCTTAACAGTAAGAATTCGGATGCTCTACCGATTTTTAAAGTTAACTGTTTAGCTTCGGCACAGTTTTTTTTGGTTGTGTCCCTGGGCAAGGCACTTCACGGACATTGCCTAAACCCAGCGAATTAATGGGTTTCATCGAATTTAAGGTACGTGTCTACTGCAATAGCTCCGGTAACCCGAAGGTAATCGGACGATTGCTCGTGTGTTAACCCCATTGGTTTTCCCAATCACGGGGATAAACATGAATATCCTATCCTTGTGTGCAAAATTGAAAGATCGTCAGGACGCATATATACTGGAATGCACTTGTTTTTTGGTTAGATATATAGCGTTATTGGACCGAAAGTAAAGAGATTCAAAGTTAAATTAATTTGTAGGGCAAACTAAATGATGACAATTTCAACTTCGTTCAAATGCGATTGAAATTGTTCAGTTACCGGCGTTTTGTGGTCGGTTGAGTAATGTTTATGGTTTTGTTTCTACCTGCGTTGTTCATTGAAAATTGCACACGTAAACAATTCTGCGTTATACATCTCATTTTATATTTTCCTTGTTAAAAAGGCATATAAAAGACTCGCTTCACATTACAAATGTGCTTTCAAGCTAAACTATGTTATTTTACGCGCACGTGATTTCGCCGACGAGCACACCGAACGTACCCTGTAGCCAATTCACCATTTATTTAATTAATTAGCCTGGTATGCTTATAGGGTATTTTACTTGCACCATTGCGCTCAGCGTATTCAAAATGCAATTACCTGTCAACTAGTGTAAGTGTCAACACCTGCATATATTTAAATAAGCAATCTCCAAAGATTATAGCTCCGGATAACCCGGGTGCGAGCAACGACTTATATAATAAGTTATATGTCGTTGGTGCGAGGTAATGTGACGATTTCTTATTTACATCTTTATGGATGTACGAAGATAACGAATACCCTATGTAACTATTATTACAAAGTACTAATATCAGAATATATGTTTGCGACATTTTGTAGTCTGGATAATAATGTCGGCTGTCGTGACTCGTGTTAGATGTTGTTGTTGTTATGTATCATTTTGTCTGGTTTTGAATCAACGTAACCGTGATACGTGTAAACAATTTACTAGTACCGGTATATTATAACGTGATAAAATGGCCTTGCACCTTTATAGGTTTACAGCATTCCCAGGTGTAAAATTTTGCAGCAGAGTTTGTAAAATGTCAAGCAAGGATATTTGCGATATTCGTAAGCCTTATAAAGATGAAACTGAACCGTTTTTAGAATTGCATTTGGAAAGCAAGAATCCTATTAAACTCTTTGAGCATTGGTTTGCAAAAGCGCGGAATAATACTGGAATAGAAGAGCCAAATTCAATGACATTATGCACCGTGAAAGACAATGGTCGGCCTGCTGCTAGGACTGTACTTTTAAAAGGGTTTGGAGATGATGGATTCCGTTTTTTCACCAATTACCGGAGTGCGAAAGCACAGCAAATTAAACTTACACCTTATGTAGCACTTGTTTTTTACTGGCCGCAGCTGTGTAGGTCAATTCGTGTGGAAGGACGTGTCGAGAAATTACCTGCAGAAGATTCTAATGAGTACTTTAATAGAAGACCAAGAGCAAATCAAATTGCAGCTCATGTTAGTGTCAACCAAAGCTCTCCTGTTTCCAGTCGACAAACTTTAATTGATAGAAAAGAAACCCTAAGTACACAATTTGAAGGTAAAGAAGTGCCTCGTCCCCATTTCTGGGGAGGTTACCTCGTCAAACCTGATCTTATGGAGTTCTGGCAGGGGCAAGGTTCCAGAATGAGTGACCGAATCGTTTTTACAAAAAAAGAGGAATCTTCTGGTGAATTTCTAAATGACGGAGAGAATGACTGGGTGTATCAACGATTGGAACCATAGAGTGCAATATATTTTGTTGATTGTTTTGACATTGATTTTGTACTGATGGTGTATTGGTACCTAATCGCTCGTACTTACTTCGCTTTAAAACTACAACATGTTATTATATGTAATTTATTTATTTATTCTGTTTAATTAATCAGTATTTAACTATTACTATTTATTTTGTAACATACATTGGTTCATTAAAATTTGAAAACCAAACATACTTTAACTGTGTGGGTGGATAGGCCTATATGTTATTATTTAGGTGTGATTTGTTAAAACAATTATGTTAGTTTATGAAATTTGAAACATACTCTCGGTATTAAAATATTATATTTCTTAATGGAGTTAGGGAATGTTAAGTCTGTGTTTTAAATATTATGTTAAATTAGACAGCTTAAAGTGGACCACAACAGTTTTCCATACTTTAAAAGTCAAACTTAGCGGCAGTTGTGTCAGAATGGATGAAAATAATGGTGATAAACAAAGCTTATCAAGTCCAATATTCGATGTAACGGATATGGAGACCAATCCTCTGAATCTTTTCAAAGAGTGGTTTGAAAAAGCTTCTAACACACCTGGAATTAGTCAGGCAAATGCCATGACACTTTCAACAGTTCGTAACGATTCTACACCTTCAGCCCGAATGGTTTTGCTTCGGGGTTTTGATGAAAAAGGCTTTCGATTCTACACTAATTATAGCAGCAACAAGGCCCAGGAAATGGAAGCAAACCCCAATGTTGCCCTTACCTTGTTTTGGGGACCAGTATTTCAGTCGGTGAGAATTGAAGGGGTGGTGGAAAAGTTGCCATCAAGTGAGTCGGATGAATACTTCAATATAATGCCGCATTCTTATAGAGTTGGTCTTTGCGTTGGAAAGGATCAAAGCTCTGTCATTGCTAATCGAAAAGTCATGGAAGAAAGAATTGCAAAGTTGTCAGACGAATTCGCTGGTAAGAGTTTTCCGAGGCCGCAATTTTGGGGAGGGTACATTGTCAAACCAACTCGTTATGAATTCTGGAAAGGTCATGGAGCTTGGATCGCCGACAGAATCCTTTTTACAAAGCAAAATGAAAATCATGGATGGCTTGTGCAACGTTTATAACCTTAAATATTTTAATTTATTTTACACCTGCACTATTGTTTCGTTAATCACTGCATTGTGCTGATATATAGAGCTTACATCAACAATTGTTTTGAAACTTGTTTATCTCATATTACCAGATTTTGAAATATTTATTTAAAGAAACAAATAATTTAAATGACTGATATGAGGCTCTAGATCTTCCAACAAAGGTAATGTCATTTAGTGCTAATAATATTCTGTATCATAATTCATTTTTTTGGCAATTACTTTTCTATATTTCATTAGCAATATTTCATAGTGACTTTTATTAGCATTCTAAGCATGTTTAACAAGTTTTTGGTTTTTAACTGTTAAAACTGTGCATTTGATTATAGTGCATGGAAGAGAATTGGGATGACTAAAATTTGTCATAAAATATACTAAAATTTGCCTAAATAATAGTCACTTTATTATTCTATGCCTGGCAAGGTTCACTTTAAAATTGCAAAGTAATTGTCCAATTTGAGGACATGATATTGGCAAATTTAATTTCAACACAATACCATAATTTCAAAATAAAAATCAAAGCTCCAATATTGTGAAATTAACATATCAAAATAAGAATATAAATGTCTATGATAAAAGCCATCAAGTTTTAGCTGAACATTACAGAATTAGCTCTCTTTACACCTTTTATATGATCTAATAGGATAGGATATACATCGTCGGGTTACCGGAGCTTTTTGCGGTGTGTTGTATATGATAGACAACGTTCCTTTAATTTGGTAGAACCCATTAATCCGTTAGGTTTAGGCAATGTCCGTAAAGTGCCTTGCCCAAGGACACAACCGACTAGCTAGCGACCAGTTTCGCACCTGCCACCTTTCGATTGAAAGGCGACGCACTTAACCGCTAGACCACCGGGCCGGACTAATATATAGGAAATCCATGTTTCCAAATTTTACCTGATTTAACATGACATTGCATCAATACAGATGAATATACTAAAGCTGCTGAATGGTTCCGAGCTCACAGCCAAGTTCCAGTACCTTTGTGGTGTGAGGTGGACAGCAGCTGATACAGATAAACCAATTTACCCAAGGGAATCTGACCATGATAAGAAATACACTGTATCAAAAAGGATTCTCTACTGGATGGCTACAGCAGGTTCAGAGCTAGCTGGTGAACCATTCTATTATGTCTTCTTCCCTGCGTGCTCATGGCTGTTTGACCTCGGGATTGCAAGAAGATCACTTTTATTCATATCTGCTTCTATGTTTCTTGGACAAAGCTTAAAGGTATGTGACTGAGTTGGTTTGCATATGTGACAATGGTTTACATTGACAATGGTTTACATTGACAATGGTTTACATATGTGACAATTAGGGCTGCGAAAAATTAACGGTTAACCACGGTTAACCGTTTTTATGGTTAACCGTCACGTCAAATTTTAACCGTTTAACCGTTTTTTAACGTTACTTTACCGCCCACATTTAATTGGATGTAATTGCGTTTTAATAATCATCAAATATACATAACTCCATTCACACGTTGATTGTTTCATTATTACGTAATATAAGCAACCATTCACACGTCGATTGTTTGATTGTCAACACAATATAAGCAACCATTCAGACGCTGATTGTTTGATTTTTAACTCAATATTACGCATTACAATCAAAGACGTTATACTATGTGTCTTAAGGTGACGTTTAAAAACTATAAAGTAACACATAAATAAGACCTGATAATGCCGGTAATCACGCGCGTTATTTCTTTGCTGCCCTTTACGGCTGCCTGAACTTTTTTTGCCAAAAACGGTGCCGATTTGATGGTAGTTTAAAGAAAAACGGTTAACGGTTAACCGATTATTTTTACATCAGTTAACCGTTTTTTTAAATTAACCGTTAATTCGCAGCCCTAGTGACAATGGTTTACATATGTGACAATGGTTTACATATGTGACAATGATTTATTACAGGATGTGCTGAAATTACCAAGGCCGGCTTCTCCCCCAGTTATAAGGTTGGAAGCAACTTATGAAACAGAATATGGGATGCCTTCAACACATACTATTGCGGCCGTTGCAGTTTCCTTCTCATTGTTCATGTTCACCTCCCATGTTTATGAGGTATTAAGTCTGATATACCATGTTTGTCACAAGGGGTGTAAAAACTTGTTAATTACATGCTATTTGTCAAAATAATAGGCCCCACAGTTGTGTTATTAAAACTGTTTTAGTTTGTGTTATTTTGCACCTTTTAACTAATAAATCCACTCCTATATGGAAATGTCCGCTAAGTGGGTCCGCGAGAGATACTACTGACAGGAATATGACCACACCGGTGTTGTTTTAGTTGTAAAACTTTCCAGATGTTTATCTCTTACAATAATTCTCAATACTTCTTGGGCGTGCGCCTGTTTGCTGAAGAAATCCTAATTAGCGTCTTTAACTGTCGAAATCAGTTAATCCTGATTTCCTTTTTGTTTTCTGTCCAGATTGACTAATCTTGTTTTGTTTTTTTGTCCAGATGAGTTAATCATGATTTTTTGTCCAGATTGACTTTGCAAAAGGTTTGGCTTCTGCCTCGTTGTGGTCTCTCACTGTGATGATCAGTCGAGTCTATCTTGGGATGCATTCTCTCATGGTAGGGGCATTTCTCTTTTGAATTCGCATATGGCTGCACCTTAGACTGAAAACCACATTTTTGTTAAACCTTTCTAGAGCGCATGTAATCTATAGATATAACAACAATGGCTGAATCCTTTAATGTAGACTTTTTACCTACATTTTGAATATATGCATAATACAGTGGAACCCCGCTTGGAGACCACCTCGATAACATGACCACCTCACTATCAAGACCACTTTAGTGCGGCCCAAATAATTAACTATGGTATTGCATTGTATTCTGTTTCAATAACGCGACCACCCCGGTTTCCAGACCAGGACCGCCATATTTTGGTCCAAAACTTTGACTCCGCTTAAGTGGCCACATGTGCTAAATAATTTCCCTTTGTCACCAAAATAACAAGGTTAAATTTTATTTATGATCAAAACAATAAGAATAAATGAGTGCACACAAAAAAATGTAGCAAACATAACTAAATCTTATAAGATAAACTGTAGTATTAAATTCATTCTGCAGTATCTGATAAAAATAAAGGCATTTGGTGAAAAATTAGTAAAAATGCAGACGTTTAAGCTGCATATGATGACAACTTGCTGCAAATCAAAATTCACTAACGCGACCACCCCGCTAACGCGACCGCTTGATCACGGTCCCATAGGTGGTCAGGTAAGCGGGGTTCTACTGTATATGTGTATTTTGCAATTTTAATGCAGTGTCGGTAAATAGAATTTTTAATTAACGTATTTATAATATAATATTTTCCAAAACATCAAATGCCACTAAACACAAATCTTCAACGCCTGTCCAGCATCTTTACACTTAAAATATCTTCAATAGGACATATTTGCTGGTGTCGCAGTAGTATCTGGTTTGCTGGAAGTTCTACCACCAGTGATTTACTGGTTCGAAGCTGTGCAGTTGGGAGAGTCGAACTTGCCTTCCTTCATTTTCGCTGCCATGGTCGTCTTCTGCTCGTGGATGATGTTCCAGATCGACAACGAGGTTGAGGATGGCACAGGGAAGAGGAGATGGAACACAGCGAGGGGGGATACGGCTGAAATCCTGGGATGGTGCTTGGGTATTTTAAAATATGTGGATAAGATATTCATTATCTCGTGAGAGAAAAAACGCAACTGGCGAGTTATCAAACCGGCAATCGTCAGATTGCATCGCATTTATGTTAGGAAACCTTACCTTACACCCACCGTTGGCATACAAGGTTCTTTCAATTTTTGTAGAACCCATTAATCCACTGGGTTTAGGCAATGTCCGCTAAAAATACCTTACCAATACAAAAAACTACTTATTAGCTAGTGACTTGTTTCAAATCTCCAGCAAATTATTTAAAATGTAGTGTTATCGAGGTTCAATTGTTCAGTGTGTATTAGATTTAACTTGAAGTGTAACACATTGGTTTCAAGCGTATCACGTCAGACCATCAGTCGAGAGTTAATCTGTAGTGTCTTTGGGCAAAGCACTCATGGACATTGTATGTTCCATATTTTTACTGGGTTGAACCAGAAGTGTAGCAAATATTTTGATTCATATTCTGCATACTGCAAAACTCAGTAAATCAAATACTTAAAGTAACAATAAAACAAACGATTAAATTCTATTTTTCCTTTTTTTAATTAATTTTAATGATTTAAGGCAACCTTCCAAAAGTACCTTGCTCAAGACATAACCACACATACAGTAGACAGAATAAAGATTAAACCAAGCACATCTCTGTTCGTTACTTGTGGACAGTCTGTTTTTATATATAATAAAACACATTAACAAGTTGTCTATTAGTAAAATGACTATACATTCTATGACACATGGCCCAAACTTTTTATTCTTCAGTTATTTAAATATTAACACACTGGGAAGGTATTTTAGCTGAATTCCTATTTAAACACATTGTTCTAAATTTAATAAACTTTGAATTTCAGGTTTCTTGCTCGGTTCAAGATACAGCATTATCAACGGTATATTAGGAAATGCTTCAACTACCTTGCGGCATTTTACTGTATTTTCATATCGCCAATTATTGAGATATATGGCGGGCAGTGTCCTATTGGGTCCAACTACACTTCTTTTTCGTAAGAGTGTGTTTCACATATTTGTCTACCTGAATGGCTGCCAAAGTTTGGATAAGGCTACTGCTAAGAAACAAGTGTGGGTAGAATTCCCGTATAAGTTTTTAACAACAATGTTTTCCGGTTTCATAAGCACTACTGTTGTACCTCAACTGCTGCAATACTTTGATATTTGGTAAAAGTGATTTTTCTTTTAGGATTTTATTTCTGTGCTATTTATTCACTGTTGCTTTAATTTAATATTTGGTAAATGAGATTTGACCTTTAGGATTTAATTTTTCACTGTTCTATATATTCACTGTACTGTTCTCAATCAACGCCCCACCAATCCAAAACTTGTTAAAAATTTTATACGCAAGGTAAAAAAGCGTTAACAATTCGAGTTAAAAACTTGATTTAATTCAAACTTCTTATAACCTTCAAACAAAGCAATGGATGAAACAATCATAGATAAACATTTAAAACCAACAGCAGTATGCACTGATTAGCAGGAGTGGGAATGGCAATAGATGTACATCGTATGTATAGTGTGGTATTTACACTAAATGTAGTTCTAGAGATTAAAAATTCTGCACAGAAGGGTCTCTTTGTATGCCAGCAGCAGAATGCTGAGGTTCAGTTGTTACTCCAGCATCCAAATATGTTTGCACACTGTATGATCAAGTTTGGGATAGTTGCTCCAGCACATTTTCGGTTGGCTGTTCACTCATTTGCGCTGTTGTTGTCAGTACCTACGTATTCAAGCAGTTTTTAAACTAAAATAAATCAACCTTAAGCAAAGTTTTAAAATAAATCTTGGTATATTTAAGCAAAGTTTTAAAATAAACCTTGGTATATTTAAGCAAAGTTTTAAAATAAATCTTGGTATATTTAAGCAAAGTTTTAAAATAAACCTTGGTATATTTAAGCAAAGTTTTAAAATAAATCTTGGTATATTTAAGCAAAGTTTTAAAATATACCTTGGTATATATATTTAAGCAAAGTTTTAAAATAAATCTTGGTATATTTAAGCAAAGTTTTAAAATAAACCTTTGTATATTTAAGCAAAGTTTTAAAATAAATCTTGGTATATTTAAGCAAAGTTTTAAAATAAACCTTTGTATATTTAAGCAATGTTTTAAAATAAACCTTGGTATATTTAAGCAAAGTTTTAAAATAAATCTTGGTATATTTAAGCAAAGTTTTAAAATAAACCTTGGTATATTTAAGCAAAGTTTTAAAATAAATCTTGGTATATTTGCACCAAAACCATCACATAGTTTCACGAAAACAAGAATGGAAACGAAATGTATTTTGCAGCAAAGACAAACGAAATACTGTGCCTGACATTTACAGTGCAAACACCACAATTGAATACTTTAAAAAAGAAAATGAATATAAGGAGGGTAGCAAATCATGACACAGGTGTTTGTACAAAACAGACCTGATCTGAACCTTCTGTGTTCTCCTCTGTGCTTGTCATGTACACATTGCCATCTTCACCCTGTGAATATACATTTCTTGAGTCCAGGAATTCAACAAAATCAACTTGTACATGATACAAAGATATTTAGTCAGTAATGGAAATGATGTTGTTTTAAACAACATTCTGGGCATACCCAGGTGAAATATATTCCAACTTGGTTTCAATGTCATTATTTACCACCAACTTGATCTGTCCATTAACCACTCTCACCTGTACAAACGTAGCTCCGGGCTGACCAATAATGTAACCATCATCCGTCTGTATGAGGGTGTAGCCTTCGGGCAGTTCGACATACTGACCATCCCCAATCGACACCAGTTGTTTCCCCTCCTCTGCTGACACCAGACCACCAGAACCATCGTCCATGACCAGCGTGGTGCCTTCCTGGTCATTCGACAGCGCAGTGGTAGGTTCCATCGTGGTGGTTAACACGCTACTCGCTGGGGAAGTATTAGATTGATGCTATGATACAATATGGCCGTATTGTGTACCAGCCTTTGTGGTTATAAAGTGACTGGTTTATTTATTGTACCAGTTTACAAGTATAAGGTATAACAACATCATACAAAGAGACTTACTCTTTTACAATTAACACACACCATGCACCAGGATTCACTAGTGTAATTTACATTGATGAAATTGTCACACTCACTTAACAAACATTAGCTTCTTTTAAAAAATACTATATTAGGTATTACAGGTCAGAGTTAATCAAAACAATATAGCTCTTCGGATTATACTGGTCAGTAAATAAACAGAAGTTTGGAAGTTGCTGTCCATTTGACATAAACATATACAATTTGAAACGCAATGGCAAGTGACTGATCTGTACAGACCCCATTTATTCATACTGGCACCAAATGCATCCAGATTCTGTTGATAGCTGACATTGATTTTACCTGATGTATCAGTGGGTTGAGCCATGGAGGGAGTTGTGTTGGTTGTTGCGGCGTCCACAGAGGCATTCAGCTGGGATTGGTGGCGATTGGCAAGCTGAATACGAGCTTGCTCCTGTAGTGTGGACTGCACTCCCTGTGGCTGGCCGAGCAAGTAGTTGGGCTTCCTGATCTGGTAACCTCGCTTCCAATTTCCCTGGTTCAACCTGGTGGGAGGTTAGCATAAGATTAAATGGGGGTTGCAATACAATACGACACCAAAATACTATAGGATTCAAAGTAATAGTAGGGTCGGGTCCACGGTAGCGCTGGGATCAAAAATGTAGTCGTCATAAAAGGCCTTTTACTAAACAAATACAATGATACTTAAAACGTACATTTTTATATATATATCTAATACGTTAAGTTTTTTTAGTCATCTGGAGAAGGGCATCACCTAACCCACCAAAAACAGCCAATGTTGATTCCTTAGATATTTTCTTCCAATGTTTAAAAAAATTATTTTTAAAATTTGCTTCTGACGAAACCAGGTCACATAAATGAATTTTGTCTGTAATGTTTGGTTACCTTGAATCCTTGTCAGTTTCGCTGTGATTGATCTTCTGTGGATTTATTCGATTTTTCTTGCGAGCTTGAAAAGCTGAGATGTAACAAGGTGAATGATTGATTCTACAGTAAAAGCATTGTCCAAACGTGAATTACTATGTTTACATTTATGATCACAATAAAACGGATTATGTAAATATTTGTATAGTGTTTACTGCATTCATATATATATGAATCATTTTGCAATTGCAATAATAACGTTTTTTTGATTAAAAATGGAATAAAATCCTACTCTAAAACGGCTCAAAATAAGGTGGTATATTGACTTGATGTTTTCTGTGGTGTATTTACCTTATTCATGATAAAGATAATTTAGTACCTTAAGAAATAAGGATAAAATTCCATTTTACATTCAAAATGAATTTTAAATCGGTCAACCCGCAGAAATAATGTTAGATTACCCACCTTTATCTGTAAGATCGGGCAATTTGAGGCGATGGACGGGTGGTTCCATCTTACAATCCATCCTGAATGAGTTGGCAGCTATCATCTGTGGTGTGGGGCGTTGGTATATTCCTCCTATGTGGGCATCGATGCTTGAACTGTTGATATGCAGTGATTCAGCAGCCTGCACAAAAGAGTGGTTGTCACACAAATCAGATTACATTTATTAAAAAGAATGGTTTGTTGGCGGTTGTCTATACTCGATACACATTTGCCTTATTTAACACCAAGAAGTTTCGGCTTTATACCTTTGTTTACAGTCACACAATTTAATAATTAGGAGTAAAACTCATCTATCAGACAGTTAATTTTAAATTTTTACATTCTTCTAATGACGCACAGAGAAATATTCCATCATACTTTACATGGGACGGATTGATATTCGATACCTGTTTGTTATAGACTGGCATGAGGATGACTTTGTCCATTCTCCGATCGCCTCCCACCTTATTGGCTCTCCTCAGCAGGGTGCTGTACCTGATCGACTCCTTCTCCACGGAAGTGTAGAGCAACTCGAGTTGCTTGTAGAGGGCGTTGTAACTCACTTTCTCCTTTGACATCTGACCCGACTGGAGAAGGGGTGGAATGGATGGTGGGGCGAATGCAGGGGATTATAAGATTCAATTTTGCATTTAAGTTTTCATTTTAACATAACAAATAAGAAAATATTGCAAAACAACACATTTTTTAAAATCTTTCTCTAAAATAGCCAGATTAACATATGAAAAAGAACATATTTTTTTTTATCTTTTTAACAAAGTTTTGATTATTCTTTATATAATATAATTTATATACAAAATGAATTTAAATCCTATAAACTCATTAAAACAAAGTTAAAATCACATTGTAAAAATCGTGACCAATTTAAAACCAGGACTGAAAGTTAGATTTAAATAATTGTTGTTATTCAACTATCGATTGCCATATTATATTTAGTAATCTCAGCTTGCACAACATAACTCCACCTTGTAAAGAAAGAAGTCTCCTAATGACAAGGCTTGTATGGCACGAGGTATCGCCACACTTCGAATCTCATCGATGGAACACTGTTGCAACAACTTGCGCAACCTGTATTTGTTATCCACATCACCTTCCTCTTCAACCTGGGAGGGAGTGGGTGGCGGGGTACGTTTTGATGGTATACTTAATACTTATTCTATCCTCGAATGAGAAGAACACTTGGTATTATTAGATTACTACATGTCTATGGTCGAATTCAGCAATTTTCAATTGTGTTTAGAATTAAATGCAGTTTTAGCATGTTTGTTTTTATGCAATTTTAGAATGACCGATTTCAATACAATGTGGAAATAGAGCACAGACGATCACAATTACTTACGAAATCTTTCAGTTCACTTTCTGCAGACTTTGTAGTTTCAGTTTGATCTGTTGATTCTTTGGAAAGTTTTCGAGCGAGTACATCCGATGGGTTTTCCCCCTCATTATTTGTTTTTTCTGACACTACAATTTTCGATTCATCTGTTTCTGAACTTTCAGTTTTTCCCTCAGTTTCTTGTGTAGTGTCCATTTTTTCTTTGTCCGCTTCGTCTGTTTTTTGTTCTTCTTCAGGCTTTTCAGATATGTCCTCTTCTTTGCTCTTCTCTTCTTTGCTGTTATCCTCTTTGTTTTCTTCTTCCTTTGTTTCAGGTTGTGTAGTTTCTTCTTCTTTGTTTCCGTCGTCCACTTCCATTGCCTCTGTTTTTTCCTCTTTTTCACTTTCTTCTGTCTGTTCCTTCTTCTCCACAGGCTCCGTGTTTTCTTTGTCCTCAGACTTAGTTTCCTCCTTAGTCTTAGTTTCTTCCTCCTCAGTTTTTTCAATGACATCATCCTTTTTAACCTCTTCATCTTTCTTCTCAGATTTCTCCTCCCCTTCTTCCCCACTCTCCAACACACTGTCGGCCATTTTCTTATCAGACGGCGACATTACCACCCTCGGAGCACTGTCCACTTTTTTGGGGGAGGACATGGGTTCAGGTTTTTTAGGAGACAACTCGATTTCGGTTGGTTTTTGTTCATTTTTGCCTTCATCAGATGTGGCTTCACCTGGTTTTATTTTTTTGGGGCGACCTCTACCCCTTTTAACAGGTTTAGATGGGTCTGGGGTAAATGAAACTCTTGGGGGTGATCTTATTTGGGGTGGTGAAGCTTTAGCAGGTGGTGGGGTGACCGGTGGGTCATCATCACCAGAAGTGTAGCCTGCCTTTGAACGTTTAGTGAGTCTTGCAATATCCAATGAATATCTGAAGATAAAATCAGCATGAAATAATACCAACAAGGCACCCAATATTTAAAATCTAATAAAAACAATAAAGGTAGCACAATTTGTGTGAAAGATAGCTCTATTACTGCTTATTGATAAACTCAAATTCTTTGTTCATTTGAGTAGAGATGTATAGGTTTATGCAACAATAATTAAAGTTAAATTTGAATAATTAACATCGATAAGTTTTGACTGGATGTTAAGAGATATATGAAAAGTATGGATCACAATCCTACCTGGATGGCTTCCTAATTCTTCCTGATCTTGATGGTTTCTCGGTGAGCGCAGCCGCAAGAATATCTGCCTCCTCCTTCTCCTTTCGCATCTCTCGCAGCCGGAGTTGCTCCGATGCCAACCTCTCGTCTGCCTCCCTCTCCTCCTCCTCCATCAACCTCTCCCTCTCCTCCTCATCTATTTCCTCCTCCACAATGGGATCAGGTCGCTCCTCTTTCGCATCCACCTCTTCTGCAGGCGCCACAGGTGTTTCCTGGATGTTCAAATGATTCATTTGGAGCTGAGAATGGAGTTGAGAAAGCAAATGTTAGTTTTGCAACATCAGTTGTGCAGTGAATATGGTGGATTGTGTATAGGGTGGAAAGACTGGCATCACAAAGGAATGCTACAGCCCTACAGGCTAACTTACTGTCAGAATAAAGACAGTTACAAAAAAATCAAAAAGGATGTTAAATCGAGTGTTTCTAAAAAAATCACCGAAATTAGCGGATTGATTTTTGAATGATGTTAGTGGAATTTTCACCATTGTGATATTGTTCGATTTTTGTTAGAAGTGTACATATATTGTGTTACTTTGGGCCACAATATTATTTAAAATAGTCGCTGAGTCATCAGGATATCTGGTAAAATCTATTAAGATATTTAAAGGGAAATATAAAATAACTTTGCTTAAAATAAATCTAAAATGAAGTAAATGATCTCACTTCTTGTTTTTCTTCTCCTTTTTCTTCCTTATCCTCCCACTCTTTGACGAGATCCTGCAACGTGTCCTCACTCTCAGGCACTTCGTGTTTGGAAGTCAGCACGATGTTGTAGGAGGGGTGCAACTCCATGTTAATCAGTATGTCGTGCGTCACTTGGCTTGTGTGGACTTTAATCTGATTGATGTGAAAATAACAAAAACATTTTTATAGACAAACATCTTTTAATATAATAGGTGGGCATGAATTACAGAATATAACGGGATGTTGTGGAGTTAAGTAAAAATAACAAAAATTAAATATATAACAATTATTTGTGAGAAATCTGTGGGTATAATTCAGCATGTTGTGTCTGGTTAGTTGTCAGTGTAAGTTAGTTCCACTTAAATTCACCA